>JAVLUX010000024.1:32045000-32325000 GCA_032164185.1 Moxostoma hubbsi | reverse complement strand
CTTTTCTCTCTTCCTCCAGTAGTTTTATCTTTCTCTTCAGTTCTCGTTGCAGGTCCTCCACTCGTCTCTGCGTGGCTGCCACTGGCTTACGAGAAGTGCTAGAGATAGCGCCTGTGGCTTTCTGTGAGCTCGTGTCTGTGTGATTGAACGCTGGTGGGGCCATTTCATACTGTGAACAAGACAGCAATCATATTTATGTTATTTACTTATAATTCTGACAGTTAACAACACAAAGCACAAAAGCTAAATCCAAGACAATGAATGTATCATAATAGGCTATTGGGAATAATAAAAAAAATAATTTTAGGTGGATTTATTAATATTACAAGGGGTGTAAATGTCACAGACTGGCCTCATTGTGAGTTCAGCATTCGTAGGTCAAAAGTTCAGTCTTTGTTCTTTCCAAAATTCAAACGTCTGCCCCCAGTGGCCAAAGCAGGAAGTGTTTTTGAATGTACAGTATGGGCGCTCTTGAGCTGCACCAAATGTGGGTTGTTTTATTAGTTTTTAGCAATTTATATAATATAGTAAATAGAAAGGCATATTTTATGAACTCTACAACCAAACTCAAACCCTAAACCTAACCATCAGTCCAGTAAAAATGTAATCTTAGAGGGAAAATGGAACCAAATGGAAACAAAATGGAACCAAATGGAATGGTCATCTTTGTTTCTGCGAATACTACTTCCTGGCTACTTCCTGGTTGAAATACAGGATGAGAATCAAGAGCTGTTTCTCAATGTGCTTTCTTATGCATTCTTGTGGACTCATTCAACGTCATCGTCCACCATCATCCAAAAAAGAAAATAGATATGATGTTGTTGGATCTACATATTGCATATATGCATCATACGTCCTCCAGTCCTTCCGAGTTTGCTCTTTCAAGGAAGTTAGGCAAGACCAGTTTGGCATTGAGAAACATCCTCGGTCTCTGAGGCTGCTGGTGCATCATGCCCTCTGGTGTGTCACAAATTGACAGTAAAAATGATGCATTGCATAATTAGAAAATAATCATAATTGAATCAGACTGTCCTCAGAGCAAACATTCCCACCTCTGAAGGTTACCTCTTACGAATTGTTTTAATGACACACATTTAAAAGCATTGCAACATAATATTTTTTAATTGGCCCCCATTGTGCAGCAATAACATATTCTATTCTATTGGATCTTATTCACACTACCGCCATCTTTGATTGTTAATGGGAATGAGAACGAGGCTGTGATGGATAGACATACAGTCTCTTCAATGGCACAAATGGTATAAAGCTCATAGATCACATCTGATCCACAACTCATGTTGTCTGGCGTCCTTTGAACGTTCTTGGACAGATATTGTATCAATGTTTTGTCTGCGGAACAATCCAAAAACACTTTAAACTGCAGTACAGCCCCATTGAAGAGATCACAGCCACATTGTCATTCCCATTAAAAATCAAAAATGGCGCTGGCGTGAATAAGGTCTATAATAATAGACAAAGACATGATGTGACAGGAAATGCAACCGCCAGACTGTAGAGCTGGTATTCACAGCTAAAGGGGACCATAATATGGTTTCAGTGTTTGTCATGTCCCCCTGCTGTCATGGATCCTGTGGTTATATTATCTTGGAACATGCAGATGTAGGCCTATGTTTTAAACACATTCAATTTTACATGTTTACATTTAACCACTTCATTCTTCTGTAACATGTGTTAACTGCAGGCTTAAAACGCTCTATTTAACTTGCAGAGTTTATCCTTTCCCTCGTTACATCAAGGATTAATATGTCTAGATTGTCGTCTAGACCAGATCTAGAAGGTTTAATCAGATGGCCCAGTGAGGTAGTGCTGATTAGGATGTAATATGCTGGTCCGGTCAGATCATAAAACATGAAAACGGCGCATTTAGACATATATTTCCTTCGCAAACCAATCAGGGACGCGCGTCTGCCGCACAGAGATAAATCACGGCGATTGTACGTGAGCAGAAACGCAAAGGAGCTCTAGGAATGACGGAAGAGGTGAACTTTACCAGTGCAGTGACAATCTGTGATGGCCACTACAGTACCTTTTATATGTAGGCCTATTTAAAAACACTCGGTTTAAAGTTAGACTATTTAAAGAGATAATAAAAGCGAAAATGTGCCTTTGTTACATCAATGATATTTTTGTTCACCTGATCTGACCCTTAAAAATGATGGCCCGAATAACCAAAATGAGTCAGGTTGATTATGGCATGTTAAATAATATTTAGACTTGTCTTATAAGAGCAGTTATTAGATATAACCGCATGGCTCTTAATCATTTCAACGGAATGGAACGGAACGCATGGGGTTGTAAGGGGACGTTCACAGCGAACGCGTTCTTGCGAAAAATAAAGCTAGACGCAGAGCCACGAATAGAGCAGAACTTATTATTACGTGTTTACGTCCTGAGAGGTGTTTCTAAGAGTTTACGTTCTTTTTGCATGAGACACTGAAAAACAACAAGACGATGGCGCAACGGTCAAAAACGTCCACCTACCGCATGTAGCCTACACATAGGAAAACAATTGAAAAAACAGTGCGGATGAAGAACACGCGTTCGGCAAGTACGGCAACTAAGGCGTGTTTTTTAACAGTTTAACTATTTTTTTTAACTTCTATAAACAACGTGAGACGTTGCGAGATGTATGCGACGCAAAGAGAAAAAAGTCTGACGCATGCACTTATAGCCTAAAGCGCGCACAGAACGTTAAAACGCGTTCTGTGTGGACGCCCCCTAATGCAAGGTAACGAGTACTTTGTTGCTTTTCTGTAAGCCTGATGGTACCAAACGTGTTTATCAACAGGTCAGCCGTTTATGTATCGTTTCTATTTTATATAGACAAACGGATAACCGCGAAACCTCGGTCACAGAAGCTAGTGGCGAATAAATACATTGCCAAATTTGTGCCTTACTTCCAGTTTCTCTATGCGGTCTTTCATTTGAGTTATGGAATGCACCAGCTCCTCAACCGCACGATTCGTCGGCATTGAGAATCCCGCATCGTCCCGCATCATGAGTTGGTCCTTGTTCTCTGTTCTTGCGTCCGAAAGCGACGCGCTCCGCTCCGGGACCCTCCGTCCCTTCAACCCACTCTCGCATTCCGAAAGCTTTCCGGTTAGCTCCCGGATGGTTTTCTGATCCGTGAGAATCTCGTCTTTCTGCTGTAGGACGGTTTGCCGGAGCTCTTCGGCTGTGGTTCGGAGATATCCCCAGTCCTCTCCCGCGTAAAGCGACTGGTCGTCCGCTTGTTGCTGAAAGTTTTTCGGGTTGCACTCGCCGGCGGGGACAGGGGTGCAGATTAGTCTGCTGTAAGTGACCTGCTGTTCGCTACCTCCGGTTCCTACTCCCGTTAAACCGTAAAAAGTAGGCGCCTCCGGTCCCCCTCTATCCCTACTGGTCGCGTCAGTACCATGGAGAGCGTCCAGTGGTCCTGCCCGGGCTGAGGAAAACGTTTTCCCGCTCGCGTCCGGTGACAGTGACTGGTTGTCGTTCAGAGGCTGCGCAGCGGCCGCGGATGCCGCTGGAGATCCGCCGTGGACCGCGGCGACGATGCAGATGACCGCTCCAATAAACGCCACCATCCCGGCGGCCAAAATGACAACAATGAACTTCAGGGTGGCGGTTCAACAAAAACAAAAAAAATCAGCAATGGAAAAAAAAGAAAAGAAAAATAAAGAAAAGATAACGGTGAAATTTAGCCCTTAGGGAACATGAATGCGCAACGGAAATATTATCAAACGAATTCTTCAACCCTCAGGATCTCATCAGCTGTCTCAAAACCACCACTGTTCAATGATAACAGCTTTTCCACCTATAAAGTGTCCACAGATTAGATTCCGATTAAATGACCATCCGTAGGAAGCGTCTCTCTATATCTCCATCTCGGTATTACTGTTGGGACAGCAGGAGGTGGGGGTAGTACAATCAGGGGTGGACTACACATGCGAGGGAGGTGGAGAGAACAGAAGCCGCATGTCAGACCAGTGTGAGCCAGATCTCATCTAGCCTGCAGAACACCCGCACTGATTAGGAGAGCTTGTATGGTATGCATGGTGCAGGACATGCACTGTTAAAATGGTAACCTGCTATTGTTTCCTCAATGATCTACTTGATCTAACATAAAACATGACTTTTGCTGATACAACCTAATATGAAAGGTACATTTAGTCAGGTTAAATAACATTTTTCAATTAATAAAACCACTTAGATGTCAGCGCATGAAAAAAGTGGTAACCTAAAACGTGCTTCAAGTGGTAACATCCAAATTAACTACATTAATTCAAGTCAATTAATATCATCGAATAAAAACCAGAATAAAGAATATTCCAGGTTCAACTGACAGCATTTATGCTCAGCATTTGAAGGTTCAATTGACAGCTTTTCTGGAATAATGTTGATTTCAACAAGCAATTCATTTCAACTTGTACCTCCCTTTCTTTAAAAAAAGTGAGGCACTTGCAATGGAAGTCAATGGGGCCAGTCCGTAAACCTTAAAACACTGTTTCAAAAGTATAGCCACAAGACGTAAACAATATGTGTGTTAACATGATTTTAGTGTGATAAAATCACTTACGAACATTTCTGTGTTGCCATGACGCCTAAAGCCATAAACCTTGAAATCCTGGCAATTTAGTAGTCCGCTACAAAACGACAATTTAAACAACTTTACAGCTCAACTAATGCACAGGTTTTAACAGAAGAATTAATGTAAGTGCTTTTATAAAATGATACGCTTCACATTTCTGCCTTTAAACCCTCAAAGAATTGGCCCTATTTACTTCCATTGTAAGTGCCTACCTGTGACCCAGATTTCTTAGATTTTTGTTTTTTAAGGTAATTGGTAATTGGTGGTAATTAACTTTATGCCACAAATACTGTCGACTGAGCTTATTGAACTCGGAATATTCCTTTAATTTACTGTTGATGTTACCCCAAGAATACAATTTTTTTTTTTATACATTTACAGAAGGAAATATAGGCTACTAGTGCTTGCAATGCAACAAAATAATATTGTTAAAGTTTTAGATACAAAAAAGAAGATCCTGCAAATTGTACGATACTATCAATATCATTTTTTTTAATAGTGACAATTCTAACAATGTTAGGCTTGTCAATAACATATTTTTCAAACCCTTTACACGCCTCTTCCTGTCCTCATTTGTGTTGTGTGCACGTTCCAGACAGGAAAGTGCAAAATCTTTGAATCCGCAGTGATCCCACACTGTCCCCTGTGAAGCGTGAAATCACCCAAGCACAGAAGGGATTAGTGTATAAGCATGACCTCATAATATTACAGGAGGTCAACCGGGTCACCGTGCTAAATGTAATCCACCTCCACATGCACTTCATATACACTATGCGTAAGGAGGATGAAAAATAAAATACATAAGACCTATGCCAGAGCCAGCAGAATAACATACTGTAGATTTATATAAAATAATCTGTAATGTTCATTTCATATGTGAGGGATTTTGATTCTCTGCAAACAGGGCTGGACTGGTAATCTGGCATGCCAGGCATTTTCCCGGTGGGCCGACGCGCTTTGGGGGCGATCAGGCGGACTGGCCATCGGGAGAACCGAGCGGGCTGGTGGGTCGGCCGCAAAATGGGCCAAATGGGCCACAATAAGCTAAACAGACCACAAATCGATATGCAGAAAAGCATACCCCCACCCCCCCACTTTTGGGCCAGCTGCTATGTAAAATCCCAGGCCGATTTCACTTCCCAGTCCAGCCCTGTCTGTAAGCTGTAGGTTATTTACTGTAAGACTTGGATTGTGACTGCAATTTAGTTGTTTTTACTTATAATACCAAAACACTGTGGATTAGACATGGTTACATTTTGGTGGGTTTAAGGACAGACTGTCAGATCTACAGATTCTGTCTAGAATGAGTAGCTTAAAAAGGTTCAAAAACACCCTTTATTACAATTTTGTGGGTATCATTGCAAAACGAAGTACCATCAATTGAGTTTGGAGGCATTTGACTGGCTCAAACTGGACAGGACATTTCTATATGTGTATGAATTTATCCTGTTCTGTTAACCGTTACATAGCCACTAAGGATTGTCTGGACACCCACTCCACCACCACTATAAGTCTTTCCCAGTTCGGTCACTTAGAAACATCAGTTAAGATCATCATAAATCTTAACTTGTGAATTCTACAGGTTAAGTTATTAACATTCTCTCCTTGAGATTTATTGGCCACAAGTACTGCCTTATGTTCAATTTGATTCATTGTGTTCAGTGGAGCCATGTGGTCGCCAGCTGCTGATTTTGACAGATGTGTGCAATAGGTAGCAGAGGAACAGTAAGAAGGGAGGAAAGCATCCGCTGAACAGTGAGTTGTACAGGGGTGGAAATACTATTTTTGATTTAATTAAAATCTGAACTGGGACAGCAGTCTAAAAAATGGACCACGTCCCTCTAAAAATGGACAGACTATGTGAAACAAGAATGTAACCTCATATTCAGCATTAAGGATGACTGAATGTAATAATTTATTAATTAACCATTGTAAAACACATTGGTCGACCACTAGTCTAAATATTGTATGGTGGGATGTGTCCCACTCAATGTCAATCATGGTAACAGCCCAGATTAAGGAAATAATAGCTATGATTCTTAAAAATAAGACTTAATGAACATTTTATAGGCCTACTATACATTCACTGACATTTCAATGTAGTAGCCTACCATTTACACAGGCATTAACATAAATCACTCATAACCCTTACTTTGAATCATATTAAGATATTTAATGTCTTTCCTTCAGATTAAGTCAGTTTCATTGAGCCAAAATAATATAGTCGGAATATGTCAATTTTTGTTTTTTGACTAATGTAGGTTTAACTTCACTTCATTAGGTTTATCAAATGCAATTGACTTAGGTTTATATAATAAATGTTGTTTGTACATTATTTTAGTAGTCTTTAGTAATTCCAGATGAGCAAGTGTAAGGACAGTTATACTGTTGCACTGTCAATTTATCAATAACTGCTTATAGAGCTAAGCAGCAGTCAAATCAAGTATCACTTGAAAGTGAAAGTCCATCCTCAGCCAAAACACGAGCACAATTCTTCACAATGCTAACCCCCAAAACTCCAGCGTAATAGAGACTCTGTTAAATACCAATATAAATGAACGTGAAACATGAACAAATCTCCTCCTATCCTCATCTTGCTTTAATAATGTCCTTGCCAAGTTTATAAATGCTACATTAACACAGAAATGATTAATGTAAGCCCAACTCAAATAAAGTCAACTTAATTTTTATGAATTCAAATAAATATAATGCAAAAAAATCAAATTGTGAAAAACTGATTCTAGAATTGCTATATATATATATATATATATATATATATATATATATATATATATATATATATATATATATATATATATATAATTTAATTTTAATATTAAACTGAATTGAATTGTAAACTGGAGCTTTGCCAAATGGTTCAGTAGCATTTGAGTTCCCTGATGCCTACTGATATAAAATATCACTGCAGAAAACTATATCTCACAGTATCATCTCATCATTCAGTAGGCCAGCATATCAGCACTGACATTTCTGGATGGTGTTGTTTACCTATCAAAAATGGCCTTCTGTGTCCACATTTGTCATTTTGTCAACTGACATATTTCCTTCAACAGCTAAGCTTAAATAATTGAGGCATTCCTCTACACAAAGCACACCCATGTTTTGCCATTTTGCCCATTTCAATAAGTCTTAATTCAACTCTAGTTAAATCTAAAACTGAATAGTGTTTTCTTTGCGGACTTCTAAACAGTTTAGCTTCCTGGTTCTCGAGCAATGTAAAAAGGCACACAATAGAATAAAATGGCGGGAAAAGAAAAACCTTCGCTGCCTCGAGGAGCTGAGAGTTGTTGTTCCTTTTCAAGTGCTTTGATGGCGCCCTCGAGTGGACATTTAAACAGCCTACTGGACGTCACAGGATTTGGTGCAATGAAAAAGGCCGATTCTTGTCAGTTTCCGCACAGATTAAGCTTTGTTGTAGACTAAAATGTCTTTTCAACCAAGGAAAATAATAGGTAACAAAATAATACTAAATACTTGTTCCGAGAAATCAATGAATTCACCTATGTGTTTGTTTTCCTTGTAAACTTATGCTTAAAAAAAAAAAAAAAAACCCTGCTAGAGCATCTCTGCTTTGACATTGCCTCATTTACTCACTCTAATGCAATCCCAGACGTGTATGACAAAGATATTTAAAAGAATAACTCAGCTCTGTTGGTCCATTCAAAGCAAGAGAATGGTTGACATATATTTGAATCTCCAAAAAGCACATAAATACAGCATAAAAGTAATCCACGAGACTCAAGTGGTTAAATCCATGTCTTCTGAAGAAATATGATAGGTGCCCAGTAGGTGGCGATATGCAACACGAATGTGAATCGGCAAATACAAAAATCAACAATGATAAAAAAGAAAGTGAAAGTGGAGATTCACAATAAAAAAGGACTTAAATATTGATCTATTTCTCACCCACACTTATCATATCACTTCTGAAGACATGGATTTAACAACGTTAAACGTATGGATTACTTTTACGCTGCCTTAATGTGCTTTTTGGAGCTTAAAAGTTCTAGCCGCCATTCACTTGCACTGAATAGACCAACAGGGCTAAGATTTTCTTCTAGAAAACTTTTTTGTGTTCTACAAAAGAAAGTCATACACATCTGGGATGAAATGAGGTTGAGTAAATCATGCAAATGTTCATTTTGGGTGAAATATTTCTTTAGACGGTTTACCCAATTCTAATTAATCTCTCCACATCATCTTATTCATAAATTTAATTCTAAATGGCTTAACTTAAAGGGATAGTTCCCCCCAAAAGGACAATTATAACACTTTTCTCACCCTCATTTAGTTCCAAACCCAAATGGAATTCTTCCACGGAACCCAAAATGAGATGTTATGCAAAATGTTCATTGTCCATAACATCTCCTTTACATTCCAATGCGGACATTCTACCTATAACATCTCCTTTATGTGTTCTACAGAGGAAAGACTGTTAAAGGAGGTTTCTAAACCAGTTTAGTATTCTGCCGCAGGAGCTTTGTGACATTGCTGAGGCTTTGGAGGTTTTCAATGCACATCCCATATTACTACACAACAACTGGAATCTGAAGAGAGGACAGTGTGCATCATAAACAGACACAGAGAAAAAGATAATGATGTCTTATCACTGCGCACTCTTATAATGAAGTTACAAACGACATACATACATTGCAAAAATCACAAAAGCAATTTATTTATAAAAACAGGCCCGGTGAGCTTGGCTACACTCTACTTCAAGACATTACAAAAAAATGCCATGATTTTCAACACTTTGTCAAATCTGTACACAATACATAATCAAAGCAATGAAAAATAATTATAATTTCGCTATGGCCAGTACATTGTTACTTTACATTGTTGCAAACGGTTATTATATAAAAAACAAAAAAAGTTGAACAATTGAAATTAGAGGACATTGAATGCATAAATCAATAATGGAATTGTCACTGGTAACAAACAGTGCGCTTCAGAAGAATAAAGAGGTTGGAAAAGCAAGAACAAATTTCACACGTTTTAAAAATAAAGTGTTCATGTTATTTACATTTCAAACATGAAATACGGTAAGGAGAGGTGGATCACTTCTGAAGCCAGATCAATGCCAAAACTACATAGGATGGATCAGTCTGAGCTGAGAGGACAGAAGTTGCGCTCCAGACATGAACACAGTGCAGCAGTGTGGAGATCTCCAGACCACAGTTTAAGGGCTCTTTTTTCTCATGTTCTGTGTGTTGAACCGATGTTCTCAGCTGACTGTACAGGTCTGGTTGCACAAGAGGCCAAAAGCACATAAGAATAAGCACAGCTAAACAGTTAAATGTTTCATTATTATTATTATTATTATTTTGTTTTATCAAATAGTAGTGCATGAGAACAGAGCTGCAGACTTTCCATTTCACATATTCAAACTTGACTCCAATGAATAACACAAAATAAAGAGCTGCATATGGTCCTTTTGAAAACAATCACATGTTCAGAACCTCTTCCTTGGTGCCAAGGCAAGAGTGCATTGACGTTTAACCTTTTTAAATAAGACAATCATGAGGAAAATATGCAATCTAATTGCTGAGGAATTTACAATTCCTCACGTTGGCAAAACGGTAAGCAAATGCACAAACATCAAATGGCAAAAAAGCTCTGTGTAGGTGCTCGACCTAAAAAAAGGGGGAAACAGCTTCAAAAGAAACAAGTCTTCGCACCACAAAAATAGAACATTTAGCGTAATCCCACCTTGGTTACATTTCGAGCCAACCGACTCGTCATCAGACCAGCAATTGCTCACATTTGCAACTGAAAATCAAAAACACCTTAAAAAATGGCTGACTTAATGAATCTCCATTGGGAAAGAAATCAATTACCGGTACTTTTGCAGGCCAACAAGAGAATGTGTCCTTGAAACCTCCTGATCTTGGAGGTTTGAGATAAATCGTGAGCAGATGTGGAGGAATAAAGAGAGTTAGGATTCAGTGGGATAAACAGAATGATGCACTGCACAAACAGAATCTCCTGATGGGGATTTTGAAAGGAAATCTTGATTCTTATCCCGCCCCCCCTCCTGAGTCTTGGCGTGCTGGTTAACTGGGATTACAGGGTCAGCCAGAGGCCTCAGAAGATTCAATAATGTTTGCTGAAAATACCAGGGATTGAAGACCAACAATGTTGGTTCATGCGACATACCATGCGGCACACACAGGACTGGGCACCTGTTCTTTCAGATGGCATAGATGGATATTTAAAAAAAAAAAAAACACACACACACAATGAAAACAAACAAAACTAAACCAAAACAAACAAATTACACATTTGAAAGAAACAAAACACAAAAAAAGAAACAAAACAAGCAAAACAATACACAAAAAGAATTTTTTTTTTTTTTACAAAACACAAAAGAAAAACAAAATGAAAACAAAGTGAAAAAAAGAAAGAAAAAGAAGCTAAACAAAGCACAAAAAACAACAACAAAAAAAGAACATAAAAAAAAACAAATTAACAATAAGAGCAAAAGGTCGTACATTCAAAATATTTAAACAATTATTATTATTATTTATTTATTTATTTTTTTTTTACATTTTTTTAAAGGTTTTTCCAGCAAAAAGTATAGAAAATTAACAAAAACAGACAGAACAATCACTGTTTAAGCACATCAACTTAACAATAATGGCTCAAGCTGAAATCGCAACCCTTTGTAACACCAGAGATGTGCTTTCAGTGACGTATCATCACCCAAACCTTAACATTAAAATACGGTTTAAATAACGTTTGCACAAGGCACTCCAAGCTCATAAGGGAAACTGCACTGTGAGCGAATTTCATGACCCTAACATACCCCTAAATATTGTGTTTGACCGCAGAAAAAGTTTCCAAATCAATGACGTCAACATCCTATTCATCAGGCCAGTTTATGTTCTTATTAAAAAAGCACAAACTGGCATGCATCAAGACCTATCTCATGGGGTTTAAACTTCAGTTTTCATTAAAGCCTAACCGAAGAGTAGAGACCATGCCAACAACATAACAATTCAAATCAAAAACTAGCTTTTCCCAGAAGACTTTGACAAAGTCTAAGCAAATACTCTCTCTCTTGATTCGAAGTTGCGAACTCTCAGCTGGGATTTATGTATCTCTGCTGACAAAGACACACATGAAGGGACAAGACCTTCCTGGATTAGTGGAATTGTTTGATCTAAAAGCGTTGCATGTACAAGAAAGTTTGGTCACTGTTAAGGAGAGAACTTTAGTTAGAGACAAAAGAGAGTTCAATTGAACAACTGTGTCCTCACAAAATATAATACTTCACTCATGGAAAAACAAAACAACTAAAAGACCTTAAAGGGATAGTTCACCAAAAATGAAAATTCTGTTCATATTTACTCACACTCATGTCATTCTAACCCCATTTGACTTTCTTCACAAAAGAGGCTGTCAGGCTAAATTTTAGACTCAGCCACCATTCACTTCATTGTATGGAAAATCATCCAATATTTTTCAGGGATTTTGAACAACATGAGAATGAGTAAATGATGACAGTTAAATTTTTTTTTTTGGCAAACTATCCCTTTAATACGAATACTACTTATGTCCTTAAATAACAGCATTTTCTGAATAAGATGATCAGGTGATATTGATTTTAATACAAAGTGTTCTTCCCTTTTTAATCTTTTCAAACTAATCCAAAGGAAAAATCTTCCTGGAAAAGCATAGAAGGAACTCCTACTGGCACAGATTTATGGAGCTAGAAGTTACAATTGATCATAAAAAAAAATTAATAATAATCATTTTTTTTAACTTGTCACGATTCACTGTTGTCTGGCCTGTGTTTCTCCCCCGTCATCTGTTCTCGGACTACACTTCCCATCATCCCCTGCTCTGATCACCTCCAGCTGTTCCCCATTGTTCCTCACCTGTGTTTAATCTTCTCATTCAACAACTGCCAAAGACTAAACAGAAATCAGGGCATGATATACACAAAAACTAATGAGAAGATTAAACACAGGTGAGGAACAATGGGGAACAGCTGGAGTTGATCAAAGCAGGGGATGATGGGAAGTGTAGTCCGGGAACAGATGACAGGGGAGAAACACAGGCCAGACAACAGTGAATTGTGACAGCTTTCTCACTGGATAACTATTTACCGAGATCCTTGGTGAAAGGGACGACGTGTAGGACAGCACAATAAACACAAGGCCGTACTCACAACCAAGATAAAACAGAGGTCTGCGCTCAGATAGACAGATGCTATTTTTACTGCTTCAGGGATGCTTGTGTCAGGAATCCACTCACATGCCACAGCACAATTTAAAATAAAAATAACCAGGGTCCAAAATTATCATTTCGCAACATTTGACAATGGCGGGTAAATTAAGAACATTTACTGGTCATAAATATTTCTTACTGGCCATTAAATTGTGTTCAGTGCAGGGAATAAAAAAAAACAAAAACAAAAACAAAGTGATTTGTTTCACTCCGGAGTGAAAATGTTATTTATAAATGCTGGTAACTGGTTATAACCGATTAATTTTGTTCGGATAGTTTTTTCATGAAACAAAAGGCCAAAGGGTTTATCACAGTATATTTTTGGACCTACACTTCATGTTGCCTGAAACATTTAAACGTGCTTTGATCCTGAAGGAAAATGCAGCATCACACATATCTTTGCCTGCCTATTGTTGATGTCACATTATGTGAATGAAGACCTTTTTAATCTCAACGTATAATGACTACATATACTATACATGCACGACTAATCCAGGTACAAGGAAAACATTATTAGAGGTAAAAAGTCAATTTCTCAGTTGTTTCTTCACTGAATTATTGTTAGATATGATGCATTAATACAGATTTGATGCTGCTGGTTTTGACCTTGTTTCTCTTGCAAGATCTGGCATTTCAAATCTCGTATTTCACCCACCCCTTTATAGCGCAGAGTACTGCCATTTTTAAAAGAACGTTATTAACCGTTCTTTTATTTTGTTCTAACTGGTCAATAATGCAAGAAAACTGCATTTACATGACACTTGTGTGTACAGGCATCAGCATAACACTTATGCACATTGGATTATGCTGGTATGAGGACAGGTAAAGATGTTTAAATGCAATGCGAAATTGAAGTAATGGGCTAAAAGATACCTTTGATATATATATATATATATATATATATATATATATAATTTTTTTTTTTTGCTTAAACTGTTTATGACTTTACCCTGATTAAAGAAAGCCATTTAAGGCATTGACATGATCACATGCGTTGTCGGCTTATTAAACCTAATTGGTTTAAGATTGTTAAGGTGCTTAAATGCAACGTGAAATCGTAGTTATGGGCAAAAATCTACCTGTGGCAATTGGTTTACGCTTAAACCGTTTATGACCTAATCCCAATAAAGGAAAGCCGTTTAAGGTGTTTGCATGACCACACGCATTCACGACTTAAGTATAATCATCGTACGATCATACATTTGAAAGCATTCAATCTTACATTGCAATTTTAACCATTTTGTTGCACTTTCAAAACAAATTACTGCAAACTGGCAAGCAACTTTGCTTTTATTTACTGGCCAAAACCAACTTTTACTTGCAGTTGGAGCTAACCGACAGTTAATTTTGGACCCTGAAAATTAAAGTTCTCAAAATGGAGATCCTCTGGCTGCTGATTCGAGCACAATTCAATGTTATTGATGTTATATGTAATACATTCACTCATAGCAATGATGGAGAATTAAGAGGTCTCACTACACTTCGTGCTCCATTCACACCCATTGAAACACATCCAAAACATGCTGCGGATGGAAGTTCAAGTTAGGTGAACTCTGAACTGCAAATCTGGATGACAAGAAGACGTGTGACCTATATAAGATTGAAATGTCAGACTGACCTCTTGGCTCAATTGAAAAGAGAAATATTTCAAAGCTGCGTATTTTTATTGTTGCTGGAAAGTGAGTAGACTGTATATGCTAACATTTAGACTATTTATTAAAACCAGAAACCCTCGCATATGACATCATATCCTGGTCCATTGAGATGTCCGAAATAATTGTATATGCTCAAAGCCTTGTGACAGGGGCATTACATTGCAAAGTTGAAAGTCAGTGTGCAGATTCAAACAATACTTTTATATATGGGATATATACAAGATAGAGAATGCTTGACACGTTTGCATGGAAGCCATTTGTGAGTAAATCCATGCTTAGAAAAAAATATGTGTTTAGAGCAAAAAAATGTTACATAGATACATTCTTTCATTCTTTTGTGGTAATAAGTCATGGCACAGTATTGTAGCGAGTACTGCTTGGCCACATATCTTAAAGAGTGGCATACGCATCATGTCCCTTTTGAAGGCTTGAGAAGGCCATATCTGTGGTGCTTGCATTCATGTTTTGTTTGAATGGTGCTTTGGCTGTTGTGTGTTGTTTTGCGATGATATACTTTTGGGGTTGCAGGGTGGAGAGGTTGCGGAGGGTGGATGACAAAATTCTTTGATCGTTACGGTGAAGAGATTAGCCGTAATGTCTGTAACGACCACGTTGGCACATCTGGATGTCATGTCAGGATGCCAATCCAAATCCTTCTCTTCCTCCGATGGCTCTTCCGATACGGGCACCTCAGGGACTTTTAATGGCCGACGACCAGAGAAGGGATGGCGCCGCCGCAATCGCCTGTCCATTTCATGAGGTACGGAAAGGTCAAGGATGTGCTCATTCTCCTCTGATGATGATGATGCAGAGGATGAAGAGGAAAACATGGGAGAAGATGGAAGAAGAGCGGAGCTGTTTTTTGAGGCCACAGGTTGAGGGTTGAGTTTGTGGATGGCCTGATCTGGGGCAGTTGTTGGTGAGGCCTGGGGCGCCAATGAGGAATTCTTGGGTTGGATTTGTGGTGGGAAAGTCGATGACAAAGAGAGACCATTGTTGATTGCATTACCATGATTCTCTATGCTTTGAGTCTGGCTCTCAGAATTGCTTGCAGAGTCAAACAGTTTTCCAAATGCAGGGAATCCAGAACCACTAATGGGGGGCTGGATTCCTCTGTATGAACCTTCTCCAAACCTCCTATTCTTTCCAATGACTCTATTCCGAGATGGAATTTTCTGGCGCCCAAAGTGGGATTGCTGGGTGAAGCTTTGCATGTTCGTCCTTTTACTATTGGCGACTCCACCGTTCCCAGCCTTGTCGACCACTTTTAAGTTCAGAATGACCCGACCCTTCTTCACCTCTCGGGGTTTCACTTTGCGGTTCAGAATACGGACGGTTTCTGAGAATGGACTGACTGTTGGCCGGGATGAGAATGGATCGGAGGAACCGAACGTTTGTGCAGAGTCGGGGGGACGGGGCAAGGGACGGCGTGCCATACGATGGCAGCGGTGAATGTCTTTCTTTAGTTTGGGCTGAGCAGCCCCGGACTGCAACTTGGCGTTGGACGAGGCAGTGGGGGTGTAGGACGTTGTGGCCGAGGGAGGAGGAAATTTGGAGTGCTGCTGCGGACGGCTGTGCTTGAACTCCTGGACTCGTGGGGAGGTTTCTGCAGCCTGTGCTCTTGACTAAACAGAAATACCAGGAAAAATGTGTCACTTCTTTCAAGTGTTTCAAAAACATAATTCAAAGAAAACTAAAAATAATCTTTAATTAGTAAAACATGGCATTCGTGTGTTGTCAGTTACAGGAGGGTTCCCAAAGTCAAAATGTTTTTATATTCTTTTAACAGCGTTTTAAACAAAGTTTTTGCAACCATACATGTTAGAGTGTTCCAGCTACGACATACTTTACGGAAAATCGCATACACCGATGGCAATGCGTCGACCAAGCACTCGCAACACGTGGACCAGTTAAACATGCTTAATGTAAGTCCTTGCTGTACCTTGGCAATAGCAAACCTCAGTACTCAATGGGGCGATAGCGTTACCTTAAAACATCCGTACCATTAAACTGGATGTGTTATTATTCTGTTAAGTTGCTATAAATATACTGACTTTAAATAAATTGCTTAGCAATATTCTAATCAAACTGATGTTCCGCCAATACAGTTGTTGACGTCAATGAGATTACTTGCCATAGAAGTGGACAGTTCACACTAATTTCACTATAGCGCCCCTTGTGGCAATGATGAGCACGCAACGTGTACTTTCACTATGTTATGAATTGCGGTCTGACACATTTTTGCAGTACAGCAAATTAATTTTCCTGTCAGTTGATGAGGCATAAAGTACTGTGTATTGATAACATACCTTAAGAAGAAGCGTTTTAGGTTTCGGGCCCCTCTTTTTAGGTCCATACATCTCTTGCTCTCGCTCTCTGAGCAAAAACATGAGTTGATCAAAGGGGTTTCTGATTATATCAGTGTTTGCACATATATACTGAGTGCTTGTGTCAGTTTCAGCTTTAACTTTATGAACAACAAACATCCTCTGAGCACAAACCATGACTACAAAAGTATTACTTCTTACATTTGACCTATGTGATGTGGCTTAAGATGTCTGTTTGACTGCTTCCTGTGTATGTAAGAAAGAGCCAATCATGCTGACTCAGGGAGACCACTTCAAACAGATGCACCAACAGTCATAACAGTAATTAACATTCATTAGATCCCCTTGCCAGTATTGCAAAACTTCAATCAAGGCAACATGTTTATATGGAATTATAACATTTGCATTTGCTCTTTGCTCTGAAACAGGAGAATTTTGGTCAAAAGTGAGAACTGTTTAAACCATTAGTAAAATGTTACAGAACTTGAAATGGCAGGTATGAAAGTTTAAAAACACATTCATGTGAATAACATTGTCACATGTATTAGCTCATTAATTCATCTTATTTAATGAATTACAACCTCGATTCTGAGAAATTGCTAATGAAAACAAAAAAAGAGCGATTTGTAAATTCTATATACCCAGTGCTGTATTGAACGCACTTTGTTTTATCTTGTGAATTTAACCGTTTTTTAAATATACCCTCATTTCAAATCAGATGATTGCAACATGCTCCAATAAAGTTTGGACAGTCGAGTGTTTACCACTGTGTAACACACCACACATTGATTTTCTTATCATTTTCCATCCTGTTCCAACTTTTTCAGAATTGGGGTTGTACAAAACAGCAATAAAACTCACTTTTGTTCAAACGCTGCAACAAGTCGTTCATCAAGGATATTCTCCTCAGGCTCCCATGTGCTGTACCTACCAAAAATACATTCACGTATCATTTACAGCCCACTATTATACAGAAACATAATTTTAACAAAGTTGAAAGTATACAAGTACTTCACTCACTTTATCGCCCATCCTTTCCATTTCACCAGGTACTCCATTCGTCCCTGTGGAAGAGTCATTTAGTGTTGCAACTAATGATTACTTTGATAATCGACTAATCTAACGATTATTAGAACGATTGTTCGACTATTCGGGCGATTATTGCAACAATTAATCATTAGCTCTTAACCAACTATTCAGCTTATGCTGGCTTAAAAGGTTGTATTAAATGTGCTTACTAACAATAAAGAGGACAAAATCATCTTTTAAAAGTACCTCTAAATGACATTCACTGAATAAAAGGGAAAAAATACTTTTTATTAAGTTTAATCCAGCAGAAAATTCACTGAAAATATCCTATTGTAATCAAGTGTTTTTGTTTTGTTCATCATTTAAAATGATCTAAAAATCCTTAAAACAAGATACATTTACTCGAGAAGCAACATATAAGATATTTAGACATGTTTTTAGAGAAGTGTATTTTGTATAGGCCTACAAGTGTATTTTTTCACTTGGTTCTACTTCTGCAAGTGCAGTAAAGACAAACTATACTCATATTCAAGACACATTCTCTGAATGCAAGTCTAAATATCTAATATTTTGTTTTAAGGATTTTTGTATATTTTAAATTATGTAAATACTAAACATTATATTCAACGTTCTCCGATACAATTTTTTCTTCTGCAGTATAGCTCCTAAAGTAAACGTGCATAAGGAGTTTTAGAAACTTATATTGGAAAACAAACCAAAAAAGACTAATCTAGAAAAAAAAATTCTTATTGTATAATCAGCTCAGACTACACTCTTTCAGTTTTTTGGTAACATCGATTCATCTTTAACTCACAAAAAACACACTCCCTCTTCTTGAATATACACACCGTGACACATGTATTATGATTCACTACGTTGCGAACAATCATGTTATAATCTAGCTGCAGCAGCCAGTGCGCAAGACAGTGTCTTTGAAACTCTCGTGCTGTTTTTCACGCGACTCATTTAACTTTTTAAAGTTTCTGAACTCGCAGAGAAATGCCTGTTTCGGAGTTTGTGCTTATTTATAAAAACCCGCTTCCTTATTATTAGAATTTTAATAAAGGATGCATTAAAGATTTAACGCCAGAGTGTTTCCTTTTCAGATGCTCTGACAGGCAAGTTTTCCTCAAGCGGAACGGCAGGTTTGGCTCTGCTTTTTTTACGTTTTGTATTATAATTCCCGCATGCATTGCAATCTATATCACCTTAATCTGTTTGGAAAGTTTAGAGTGCATCTGGACTGTGAGCAGTTCTTTCTTCCTCTCCTCAATCAAGTGCGAGCTGAAGTGCTGCTCTCCTGCACCATCATTAGTTTGCATATCTGATCTCATTACGTTAAATGAGATCAAACGACTATTCAACAACGGAAATTTTTGCCGACAATTTTTTATTGTTGACGTTGTCAATAACCCCTACATTCAAGGAACATAGGTCACCAAAATGATTATTCTCTGATAAATTACCCACCCTCATGTCATCACAGAAGTGTATGACTGTCTTACTTCAGCAGAACACAAACAAAGACTTAGGAGAATATCTCAGATCTGTTAATCCATTTAATGCAAATGAATGGAGCCCAGAACTTCAAAGCTCCAAAAAGCACATAAAGGCAACATAAAGTTATCCAAATGACTCCTGTGATTAATTTCATGTCTTCTGAAGCTAAATGATATTTGTGGGTTAGAAACGGATCAATATTGGAGTACTTTTTTTTATAATAAATTATCCTCCCTGCCATTAGGTGGCGATATGCATGAAGAATGTGAATTGTCAAAAACAAAAGAAGAATGTTGAAGTGAATGTGGAGATTTACAGCAAAAAAGGACTTAAATATTGATCTGTTTCGCACCCACAACTATCATATCACTTCTGAAGTCATGGATTTAACCACTTGAGTCGTATTGATTACTTTATGCGCTTTTTTGCACCTTCAGAGTTCAGGTCACCATTTACTTGCATTGAATGGACCAACAGAGTTGAGGTACTATTCTAAAAATCTTCATTTGTGTCGAAGGTTTTTTAGGAAGTAAGTTCACTAGGCGGCAATCTTTGGAACACTTTCGGGCAGCTATTTTCCAAGTAAACAAGCAACATACAAGTCTATCGGCAATCTACTTGAATGGGGAAAGAACGAAATCTTCCCGACTCGTATAGATAATGTGCATGCACGTTCTCATGTAGATTGACAGGCGATGTCTGTGACTAAAATTTGATCGGCTCTTTTACTTGTAAGGCGGAACTTCCTTTCTACATCCATTGATCGTTGGGCGTTCCAATTTCTCCCATTAATTTCAACAGAAGTGACCCGTCTCTGCTAAATAGTCTCTGTTTGTGTTCAGTAAGTTATTCATACACATCTGGGATGGCCTATGAGTGAGTAAATGATGAGACAGTTTTGGGATTTTGGGGTGAACTATCCCTTTAACGAGCTCATATACATAAAATCGAAACTCTTTTTTAGAACTTATTCAAATTCTGTGCTTTCCCACTGTAACAACAAACAAACAACTTTAACAAGTGTTGTTATGGTTTTGATGTTTTGAGAGATACTGTTGTTTTGACAACCAATATTTCCCATTGTACCAGCCTAAACAATTATAAATTATACTTCCTCAATATAGTTATATTATTATATGATTATGATACTATACTAAGGTAGCATTATTATTACTACTATTTTTACTGAATGTATAGAACGCATCTTTTTTTCCATCTACTAAAAACAAAAGGAAAATCGATCTGTAGCTTTTCCCCAAACCCCATCTACTTGCAAGAGAGCGACGTGTCGTGACGGGACAGAAACAGAAAGCAACGCTCCCATTATATATCAACGATGCTGTCTATACTGCAGGCGCGCGAAGTATAAAACATATTTGTTTATTATAATGCAATACAAATATAACGGAGTATAATGGGAGTGTTCTAGTTTTATAACGCTGCGTCGCACGCTTGCGGTGTAAATGGGGTGTCAGGCGAAACGCCGGCCTTTGTCAAAAAATTTGCACTCCGGGCAGACACAAAAAAAGCTAACCCGCTAACAGCACCAGCTCCAGCTGACTTCACACTTACCAAAAACAACCCGCTACTGTAACATGATCGTCACAATAAACATCTTAGTCAAATTCGAACGCTCAAAGGAGCCCTTAATACATATGCAAATGAGCGCGATATGCATAACGAGCAGTTTTGCAGATTGTATTGGAAAGCGTGGTGCTCTAGTGCAGTTCATGTATCTCAGTCGGTGTGCAGGTCTGAACTTTAGTGTTTCTGTAGGCCGCAGAGAGCCGAAATAAAAATAATTGAATATAAAGTAACAGACCTTGCGGACGCGGCGCTTCAGGATGGCCTCAGCGGCAAACACACGGTCCCCTGCCGCAGATAGCTCCATCTTTAGCGGGACAGCAGAGACGGGTTCTTCCGCGGAAGCGATGGAGTGATCCTGCGCCGTGGAGGATTAAAACACACACACACACACACACACACAAACGCACATGCACACACAGTTTTTTTTTTTGGTACATTTAATAATAGGTCTAATGATAATTATAAGAATAATCATAAACTTAATAATAGTATAAATAATGATTGTTATACAAATTTATATTTTATAGGATAAAATTAACTATAAATAATAACTATGGTTTATATTTAATTTTATATTTTTTCAAATATTTTAATATAATTACACTAAAAATATTATATAAGAAGAACAATTTATGTTTAGCTTTTCATTTCATTTTATATTTTATTTTAAATTTGAAACTAAGTGTAATTTATTTTATACATTTCTTATAAAAAATTACATTTACATTTTACATTTACATTGCATTTATATATATATATATATATATATATATATATATATATATATATGTGTGTGTGTGTGTGTGTGTTCAGTGTGAACATCTCTTTAAAGAATAGCCTACAATTGCTATCCAAGCACAAGCAAGTTTTTATAAGATACTTTCTTTTTTTTCTTTTTTTGTTGTTGTGATGTATGTTCTTGATATTGTTGGCAGTATGTCATTCCACAAGAAATTGAAAAGCCTGTATTGGATATTTCTATCTACAGTACCTACCACCAAGTCCATCTCCACTTTTCTGGAAATAGTTTAGCAATACATTTTCAGACACCAACAAAGAATTACCAGTTTTACAGCAGGTGTCTAACCTCAGTCACACCTTATTACCCGGCAGGCACTGTTAAATAATTCACAGGACACACAGGTGACAATAGCCCCATCTCTCTCTCTCTCTCTCTCTCTCTCTCTCTCTCTCTCTCTCTCTCTCTCTCTCTCTCTCTCTCTCACACACACACACACACACACACACACACACCTACACACACACACCCACACAAACAGGACACAGGAGACGAGGGGGGAAACAGTGAGACTGTGGTGGGTTATCTGTCAGTGTGGAGTGTTTGTTGTTAAGTCAGTGGACATTGTTTATTGTTTGTTGGGCCGCAGTGACAGATCAGGATGTCAGGACAAAACAGCGATCTGCTGCATCGCACCACTCTGGGTATTTATACAGTAAGTCTAATGTCTCTCTTAGTGTGAATTTGAAACAATTACCTCTCATTTAAATTGAATGATATTTTAATGCATCGAATTATAAGAAAGTCTTGCTAAATACATTGACACACAGTAGATCGTGTAAAGAAATGGTATGTGTTGAAATGATCATCAAATATAATTTTTGTTTAACCTAAATATACAGCACAGAGTTCAGCATGCACCGTTGGCTTCTTGTCATAGGTGAAATCAATTTTACATTATCAATATATGCAAGCTATATAATATAGTATACTGTAATATAAAATTTATATTGTATTATATTATATTCAGCATGAAAATGTTCAACACCTATATATGTGCCTACTCTGAATATATATATATATATATATATATATATATATATATATATATATATATATATATATATATATATATATATAAATAAATATATATATATATATATATATATAAATAAATATAATTGATCATATATAAATAGAAATGAATATATTTCTTTGATTGGACACATTTGATTTTGATCACAAGTGATTTTAGATGGTAAACTGTATTGTTGTGATAAACAGCAACATGAAACTATAGCGATAATCGATTTGATGTGACAAAACGTGTTTGATATTTCTCTCACTGATTGTTGTTCTTACACTTTGTCTATGCACAGAGCATAATGGAACAGTTCAACCCAAGTCTGCAGAGTCTGGTGACCCTGGGAAACAGTTACATTCAAGCTTTTCAAGGCAGGTGAACATGAATAAGATAAAATGAAGTAAAATGAGTGAATTAGAGGCCGATGAAAAGATATAAGGGGGGAAGTAGATGCTGAAAGTTTGAACTTTGGTCTGCCGGTTGTCATAAATAATAATAATACGGCAGCATAGCTGGAACGTCATTGGCTGATACAATATCATTGTTTAATGACTGTCTATTTTATGAGTCTTCATTTCACTCAGTGACGTCCATGCAGAGCTAATAATGAAATCAACATCAATAGCTTTGATAGACCTTGCATCTGTTGAAATCTTTCGATTTTTGAAAGACATCTATCAAACAACTTATCGAGAACAAATAAAAAGCTTCTATGATTTTTATTAGGGTTTTTAAAAAAGTTTTGACAGTCAATATTTATTTATGTTAGTCCTTAGAAAAACCTATTGGTGTTGCGATACAGAATCAAACACTTTAATTAGATAAATCACAATATGTTGGCAGAACTAGTGTGCAAAAAGATGCAATAAATGGTTAATCAAATAAACCATAATAAAGTAATAATACATTTATTGAGGGTTTTGCCTAAAATAAGTGAAAAAATCCATCAGCACACAAAAAGAACGTTTAGATATTTTACTGGAAAATAAGACAAAGATTACGATTAAAAGCAAGATTTGAAGGGTAAAAATCACAGACTTAAAGCGGTAAATTAACCAAAATGTTATTTTTGTGTGTCTACAGCCCTTGCTGTCACAAGTGAGGCCTATTTCAATAATCTTTCTAAGCTGGGTGAACAGGCCATGCAGAGTATGTCCTCTCGCTCGCTGGGTAAGCTTTTACTCCCTCTTATCATTTCATTATTTAGCACTCTTTTAATTATGGATGGATACTTTTCTGTCAAAGTCAAACATTTTACGTACACTTGTACAAGCTACTTTCCATTACAAGGAGAGAATGTGTGTGTGTGTGTGTGTGTGTGAGAGAGAGAGAGTTTGTGTGTTTATTGATGGTTATAAACCAAGGCAGAGTCAGTGTCCTTCACACACTCAATTTGTACTTTGCTCTTGTAAATGCACTTTGTGTTTATTTATGACTCACATCTATATCCCTGTCGTAGTTAAACAGAGCAATTTCATTACATTTCAATGGTGCTTTGGTTCCTATGAATCAGATTTTATGACCAGAGTGTTGTGTGTTTGTGTGAGAGAAAGTTGTGTGTGTGTGTGTGGGTGTGTGTGTGTGTCAGTGGTCAATATCAGGTATCTGTACCTCCTCTGTGATTTTAAATAATACATGATGACACACCGTCAGATTGGCAGTGTGTGCTTAACCTTTAGAAGCCTAATACCTCCACTTTAACACATACTAACGCACAACACAGTGCCAGAAGATAGAATAAGTGTTATATGATAGACCCATACATTGGCGAGTCCAATTAATCAACTAAAAGTTGTTCATTTTTTAGATTTTGTTTGGTATCAGCCGATAAATGTGCCCTGTGCGATGAACAGATGTAGTAATTCTGTCAATTCCAAAATCCAAAATTGCAATTCATTAATTTTGTTTATATCTTTTATACTGTTATTAAATTGTATTATATATAGTGTAAATCAGTGTTACATCAGCCATACAGTGTTCCTACAGTATACAGTATGAGACTAAATTGTTCCTAATGCTAAAGCATTTCTACAAGGCTAGAGTGTTTCTACATAAAGCTATAGCGTTGCTGTAGCATTTCTATACAAGGCTATAGTGTTCATATACAGTGTATGGCTATATTGTCATATAAAAGGCAATAAGGCTATAGTGTTCCTATATAAGGCTATAATGTTTCTATATAAGGCTATAGTGTTCCTACATAAGGCTATAATGTTTATATATAAGGCTATAGTGTTCCTACATAAGGCTATAATGTTTATATATAAGGCTATAGTGTTCCTACATAAGGCTATAATGTTTCTATATAAGGCTATATTGTTCTTTATAAGGATAAAGTTAAGTAAAGTTAAAGTTAAGACTACAGTGTTCATAAACAAGGCTATAGTGTTCTTTACAGTAAAAGGCTATAGTGTTCCTACGTATATAAGGCTATAGTTTTTCCATTCAGCTCATGAAAACACACTGCGTGATCTTGAGGAAGGATTACATCGAGATGTAGATCGGAATGCAGGTGCGGAATTTATATAAATAAAATAGTATATTCCTCTCTCGCTGTTGCTGGCGTGCCAGTGATTACCCATCCCCGTGCCAATGCTGGCACACATGCCATAGGTTGCCGACCTATGAGCTATAGTGTTCCCATATAAGGCTTTAGTTATTTAAACAAGACTATTGTGTTTCTATAGAAGGCTATAGTGTTATTAGGCTATAGTGTTCCCATATAAGGCTTTAGTGTTTCTAAATAAGGCTATAGTGTCTCTATATAAGACTATAGTGTCTCTATATAAGGCTATACGGTTATAGTGTTTCTATATAAGACTATAGTGTTCCTATATAAGACTATATTGTTTATTTACAAGGCTATAGTGTTCTTTATAATTATATAGTGTTTCTATGTAAGGTTATTGCATTTCTATACAAGGCTACAGTGTTTCTAAACAAAACTATAGTGTTTCTATTCAAGGCTATAGTGTTCCTATATAAGGCTATAGTGTTCCTATATAAGGCTATAGTGTTTCTATATAAGGCTATAGTGTTCCTATATAAGGATATAGTGTTCCTATATAAGGATATAGTGTTCCTATATAAGGATATAGTGTTTCTATATAAGGCTATAGTGTTCCTATATAAGGATATAGTGTTTCTATATAAGGCTATAGTGTTCCTATATAAGACTATAGTGTTCCTATATAAGGCTATAGTGTTCCTATATAAGACTATAGTGTTTCTATATAAGACTATAGTGTTCCTATATAAGGCTATAGTGTTTCTATATAAGGCTATAGTGTGCCTATATAAGGCTATAGTGTTCCTATATAAGGCTATAGTGTTTCTATATAAGACTATAGTGTTCCTATATAAGGCTATAGTGTTTCTATATAAGGCTATAGTGTGCCTATATAAGGCTATAGTGTTCCTATATAAGGCTATAGTGTTTCTATATAAGACTATAGTGTTTCTATATACGGCTATAGTGTTCCTATATAAGGATATAGTGTTTCTATATAAGGCTATAGTGTTCCTATATAAGGATATAGTGTTTCTATATAAGGCTATAGTGTTCCTATATAAGACTATAGTGTTCCTATATAAGGCTATAGTGTTCCTATATAAGACTATAGTGTTTCTATATAAGACTATAGTGTTCCTATATAAGGCTATAGTGTTTCTATATAAGGCTATAGTGTGCCTATATAAGGCTATAGTGTTCCTATATAAGGCTATAGTGTTTCTATATAAGGCTATAGTGTTTCTATATAAGACTATAGTGTTTCTATATAAGGCTATAGTGTTCCTATATAAGGCTATAGCGTTTCTATATAAGGATATAGTTTTCCTATATAAGGCTATAGTGTTTCTATATAAGGCTATAGTGTTCCTATATAAGGCTATAGCATTTCTATGTATGGCTATAATGTTCCCATATACAGTAAGACTATAGTGCTTCTAAACAAGGCTATATTGTTCCTTTAGAAGGTGATGGTGTTTCTATACAAGACTATAGTGTTCATATATAAGGCTATAGTGTTTCTATATAAGGCTATTGTGTTTCTATATAAGGCTATATTGTTCCCATATACAGTAAGACTATAGTGCTTCTAAACAAGGCTATAGTGTTCCTATATAAGGCTGTAGCATTTCTAAATACAAGGCTATAGTGTTCCTATACACGGTAAGACTATAGTGTTCTTTATAATTATATAGTGTTTCTGTATAAGGCTATAGCATTTCTATAGAAGGCTATTGTGTTTCTATATAAGGCTTTAGTGATCCCAAATAAGTCTATAGTGTTCCTATACAAGGCTATACTTATAAGGGTATACTGTTCTTATATAAGGCTATAGTGTTTCTATATAAGGCTATAGTGTTCCCATACAAGGCTATAATGTTTCTAAACAAGACTATAATGTTTCTATACAAGGCTATAATGTTTCTATATAAGGCTATAGTATTTCTATACAAGGCTATGGCATTTCTAAACATAAGGCTATAGTGTTCCTATACACGGTAAGACTATAGTGTTTCTATATAAGGCTATAACGTTTCTATACAAGGCAATAGTGTTTCTATATAAGACTATAGTATTTCTATACACGGTAAGACTATAGTATTTCTATATAAGGCGATAGTGTTTCTATACAAGGCTACAGTGCTATATACAAGCCTATCATGTTCCTATTTAAGACTATAGTTTTCCTATATAAGGCTCTAATGTTTCTGTATACAGCTATTGGCTTCTTATGCTATTGTTTTTCTATATCATCCTATAGTGCTTCAATAATTCATCTGGTAGAGCATGGCATTAATAACACCAAGGTCACAGGTTCAATTACTTGGGAATGCACATACTGATGAAATTTACTCTATTCCTGGAATGTACTCTTTGGCTAAAATGTATTTTTGTTCTGTAGGTGATGTACTGATACAGATCTCAGAGAGTCAGAGAAGACTGACCAATGAACTGGAGGGAGTGGTGCGTTACCTGTCCTTGATCTCTCCTATTTTCCCATCTTTCAAGATCTTCTGCTTGCCTCTCTTTATTGACATTGCACCATTTTAGATTGTCTTTATGGCCAAACCCATGTTTAATGTGTGCGTGTGTATGTGCGTGTTTGTGTGTAATTGATTCAGTTTCGCTGGTTCCACTCTGAGGTCCTCCAGGAGATGGACAATAATGTCAGACTAGATAAGGATTACATCTCGGTAAGATTTTCAGAATGTTTTACACGTCCATAGCAGTCAATGTACATTTAATAGAACAAAACGTGTATGTTGAATGTAAAAATCTAACAGCAACTGTGTGTGGTTTGATTTCAAAGAGCAGATCAGTACCAATTATTTTCTTTATCATTCAGTCCAATCAAAACTCAGAACAGAAAGAACATTAGCCAACAGAAATGATCTTGGTAATGAATTTTAGAAATGTGGAGAGATATGTTAAAGTTGTTTGGTTTATTTACTCCTCAAGACCAGCAGGAGGCGTTATGAAATGGAAGTTAGAAACCAAGCAACAGCACTGGAGAGACAGATGAGAAGAGGGATCCCACAGGTGAGAGCAGTGTATGGTCCTGCCCTAAAATTCCTAGCTGACTATAACCTGTACACCCTGACTAAAAAACTAAAAATTATAGAAGTTAGTTAAGTTTCTATATAAGACTATTATTGTTTCTATATAAGACTATATTGTTTCTATATAAGGCTATAGTGTTCCTATATAAGACTATAGTGTTTCTATATAAGGCTATAGTGTTCCTATATAAGACTATATTGTTTCTATATAAGAATATAGTGTTTCTATATAATGCTATAGTGTTCCTATATAAGACTATAGTGTTTCTATATAAGGCTGTAGTGTTCCTATATAAGACTATAGTGTTATATAAGGCTATAATGTTTCTATATAAGGCTATAGTGTTCCTATATAAGACTATAGTGTTCCTATATAAGACTATAGTGTTTCTATATAAGGCTATAGTGTTCCTATATCAGACTATAGTGTTCCTATATAAGGCTATAGTGTTCCTATATAAGACTATAGCGTTCTTATATAAGGCTATAGTGTTTCTATATAAGGCTATAGTGTTCCTATATAAGACTATAGTGTTTCTATATAAGGCTATAGTGTTCCTATATCAGACTATAGTGTTCCTATATAAGGCTATAGTGTTCCTATATAAGACTATAGCGTTCTTATATAAGGCTATAGTGTTTCTATATAAGGCTATAGTGTTCCTATATAAGACTATAGTGTTTCTATATAAGGCTATAGTGTTCCTATATCAGACTATAGTGTTCCTATATAAGGCTATAGTGCTCCTATATAAGACTATAGTGTTTCTATATAAGACTATAGTGTTCCTATATAAGGCTATAGCATTTTTATATAAGACTATAGTGTTTCTATATAAGGCTATAGTGTTTCTATATAAGACTATTGTTCCTATATAAGACTATAGTGTTCCTATATAAGACTATAGTGTTCCTATATAAGGCTATAGTGTTCCTATATAAGACTATAGTGTTTCTATATAAGACTATAGTGTTCCTATATAAGGCTATAGCATTTTTATATAAGACTATAGTGTTTATATATAAGGCTATAGTGTTCCTATATAAGACTATAGTGTTCCTATATAAGGCTATAGTGTTCCTATATAAGACTATAGTGTTCCTATATAAGGCTATAGTGTTCCTATATAAGACTATAGTGTTCCTATATAAGGCTATAGTGTTCCTATATAAGACTATAGTGTTTCTATATAAGACTATAGTGTTCCTATATAAGGCTATAGCATTTTTATATAAGACTATAGTGTTTCTATATAAGGCTATAGTGTTTCTATATAAGACTATAGTGTTCCTATATAAGACTATAGTGTTTCTATATAAGGCTATAGTGTTCCTATATAAGACTATAGTGTTTCTATATAAGGCTATAGTGTTCCTATATAAGGCTATAGTGTTCCTATATAAGACTATAGTGTTTCTATATAAGGCTATAGTGTTCCTATATCAGACTATAGTGTTCCTATATAAGACTATAGTGTTTCTATATAAGACTATAGTGTTCCTATATAAGACTATAGCGTTCTTATATAAGGCTATAGTGTTTCTATATAAGGCTATAGTGTTTCTATATAAGACTATAGTGTTCCTATATAAGGCTATAGTGTTCCTATATAAGGCTATAGCGTTCTTATATAAGGCTATAGTGTTCCTATATAAGACTATAGTGTTCCTATATAAGACTATAGTGTTTCTATATAAGATTATAGTGTTCCTATATAAGACTATAGTGTTTCTATATATAAAACTAAAAAACAAAAAATTGTAGAAGTTAGCCAGTCATATTTTGTGCCATCTGAAGCTGAAACTACCGGTAGTGTGTCTGTCTACACAGGCAATGTGTAACAAGGAAGGTGGTGGTGGTTGTGATGGTGGTTAGCATCATTTTTATTGGTGGTTAGCATCATTCATGATAAGGCCTCCAAACAGATGTTACAAGATGGTGGCAATAAGCACTGAAACAGATAAAATGTTTATGATGTTGATTATAATGGTTCCGTTTGTGTTTAGGATGGCAGTGAGTATGTGCACTTTCTTAGAGAGAGTCAGAAAGAGGCATTAAAGGAGGAAGAAAGAAGATATCGATTCCTGGCGGAGAAACACTGCGGACTCACCCAGTCTATTGCATATCTCATGAACAAGGTAAATGTTATTATGTTGACTTGACAAATCCAACACACTGTTAATCTACAGACTTTTGTTAGAGTTTTCTTTAAATCCCTAAACCAAGACGAAATTTCCGACAGCATCGTGTACTAGAGCTTTCAAGCTACATCCACCAAATTTGGCACGGACCTTCAGACTGATCTTACCTGAGTTGCTGCGTCTGTTCTAATTGATCGTATTTATGCTTTTCCCATTGCAGCTCAAATTGGCTAAAATTATATCGATGTAAAAAGTAAAACGAAAACAAACAAACACAAGGCCTTTAATCTGTTTTCTATCTTTAACCTTCAAACTTCCATTTTTGAAAACTACCTTTCAGACAAGACTTTGTCAAGCCAACATCTAAGCTTTTCTTGACAAACTTTACCTTGCTGGTTACCTTTATTAGTGTCCATTTAAACCAGCTGCTTCATAGTGTCTGAAGTTTAACCAAAGGTATTATGGACCCTTTTCACTGACTGACTCGTTTCAGACATATTTAGTAGCGTAAATTTAGCAAACTTTTTTATATTTCCTATTATTTGAGTGTAAATTTGTAACATCATGCTTCCCTTTCATCATACTCTTTGTCAGATGAAACAATCATCATTGATCTCTATATTTTTCTTAATTTGGAAAGTTGTGGAAACATAATAGTATAATTTGTCTTTTGATGTTGTAGCAAATGGGTAAGCAATGGGAATCTCCCATTCACGACTATCAAAGTTTACCCTCCAACTGTTTATTTCTGTGTTTCAAAAATCAGAAATGTGAAAAGGGTCCATTAGCAGATGTTTATGTTGTTATGAGAGTTTTTGTATTTGAAAAATGGTCTCACTCACTACTGGACAGGAATTGGCATGATAAAAACGTTCAATTTCTATTTACGATAAAGTATTGAAAATTTTGGAAGTGAACTAAACCCTTTCTGTTACTTTCAGTATGCTTTTAGGAGTTCTAAAGGAAAAATCAGAAACTTAAAACAAAATTAAACTCCGGTCAGTTTTATGTTTCTTTTTGTTTAGTTCAAACATTGTATTATATAGAATGCAAAAAAAAAAATTGTCTATCAAAAACAGGTTTTTTTTTTTAATCAGAAAAGCATGCTGAATTTGATTAATCTATGTAAATATCTTTTTTTAATTTTTTATTATTTTATTAAATTATATCTAAAGACAGGAGGCAGTCTGAAGAACAGAGCAGAGGGATGGAAAGATCTGGTGAATCACACAAGAGAATCTCGTCCACGCACTCCTTCACGACTGGAGGAGAACACGGTGAGAAAAACAATCATATGATGACATCACAAGTTTCATATAATAACAAAATTCAATAATGCTTTATTTGCTATATATCACAATAACCTTGATGGATATTCTACCCATGCCCTCTCTATCCTTTTCTCTCTTTCTCTGTGTTTTTCTGGTAGAATTATGACCATGTTAGCCGCTGGGCAGAGCAGCCTTTGGGGAGAGTTCCCTCTAGAGGTATGAAGACCTTACGACATCAGAAGAATCCCTATAACCCTTTTCTTACACTTTTGGTTCAATATCATAACTTGTCACACATATGACAAACTCTAATCCCTTCACTCTGTACCCGCTTATCCTGTCTCAGGCCCCTCCCCTCAGCCCAGTCGTTCCAGCCCCATTTCGGGATTGGCAGGTGGCAGAGTAATGCGAGCACTGGTGCCCCACCCTCCCGCTGCAAACTCCACCCTCCTACCCTTCTCTCAGGGAGAAACCATCACCCTACTTGTTCAGGAGCCAAGGAACGGCTGGCTGTATGGCCGATCTGACATCTCTGAACGGTTAGAGCTCTTTCACGCACGCCAACCCACTCCTATTAAGCCATTCTTGTTTGAAAACTACTCCAGCGACTTTATTTTTCCTGTCTTTCTGCAATAAAATGTCGATGTCATTTGTTAATTCAGTTTATTATACAAAAATAATGCATTAAAAAATTGTACGCAATTAATCATGCCCACGGAACATAAGAATGAATGTATCTTCAAGTTTTTGCGATGTTTTTGAGTTCAGCAAGGGGCAGTAAGTGCAACTCCAGCTGAACAGGCAATGCACAGGTATAAAGACAACAAGCCACACTTACTTAACAGCAGACAGCACAAGATTAGGACGTGTTTTTGCATTCAAACACAACTGGAGTGCAACTCCGTATGCACAGTACCCAAGATGCTTTTTCTTGTTTGAAATTACATTTAAAGGTACACTCAGTAAAAAAAAATTATGTAATTTTTATTCATTTGCAAAAAATCCTGACCACTCACATGAGATGATAACTCAAGTCACATCAGTTATAAAAGCTGTTTTATTCTACATGGGGGAGGGGTGCCCTAATGGGGACTGCCATTTTAGAACCATACCATCTGAGATACCATCTGAATACTACTCGCTTAATCTTAGTAACCATCTTGTTATTGGACACTTTCACTCTTGGGTTAAATTAATCATGGTTGAATGTGAATAGTGAATTTCTACAATGGCATCTGAAACTGAAAACTATTAACTTTGAATGATGCTGCATCCACACCACTAGGTGTCACTGTAAATCCAAGATGACACAAGCAAAAAATGACTGATTACACCTTTAACTTGACACAGCTTTCCTAAAAAAACATTCATGGCACCATGCAATCAAAATGAGACACTCCAAACGTTTCAGTCTGAGGCATGTGTACTTAGAAAAGCACACGATGTAATTCATTTGATTAAAAAATGTCATCGATTGACAGCCCTATTTATTTACTAATATTGTGTGAATTGATTGGTATGAATTTTTGGAACATTTCATCAAAGTCAGCTAGTGATGGCTCAAAATACTTTATTAAATTACTTTAGAAGGTCGCTAGTTCGATCCCCACAGTCACCACCATTGTGTCCTTGAGCAAGGCACTTAACTCCAGGTTGCTCCGGGGGGATTGTCCATGTAATAACTGCACTGTAAGTCGCTTTGGATAAAAGCGTCTGCCAAATGCATAAATGTAAATATAAATGTAGATATCAAAATGTGTTCACAAAACTGGAAGTTAGACAATTGTGAGGCAGCATGTTTGTTGGTGAGAATATAGGTAGTAGGCCTATATCATCTTTCGGTAAGTCATTTTTGTGAAAGGTTCAATCAAGCACCAGCTTACAATTGTAACAGTGACTGACTTTACAATATTAGCATGCCAGGCCACCAAATTAGCATGTCAGAGACCTAGACTAAAGACTAAGTATTGTTGTTCTTAATTAGTTCTGTAACAGTTGGACTGACCACCAGATATTGTTTCTCGCTCATTGGATCACATTTATGTATTGTTCAGGCAGGGCTGGTTCCCAGCTGCTTATGTAGGCCCCATGGTTGAGCCACCTGGACCATCTGTCTCCAGGTAAGCCGATACTGCACATTTCCCCACACCTGCGCAGGTGCTTCACTTTACACTCATGTTCTTTGATCTCTGTCCCTGTCATTGTTCAACAGCAGCTCTCTCAGAAGCAGCAGCAGCATGAGTAACCTCCTCGTCCAACCAGTGAGCAGCAGTCACTACGTGGCTCCGCCTCCGCCTCCACCTCCACCCCCTCCACCATCATCAATAAGAACTAGCGAATCCCGGCCGATCACCCCCACCCCTTCAGAAAACAGAGTAAGGCCTGTCAAAGTTAAAGTGAACATGAGACATGAGTTTATAACCCATTTTACTTCCATATTGTGACTTATATAATGCTGTATTATTTCCAAGTGAAAATATAAGGCGAAACTAGATTTAATTTATCTTGATTGGATTAAAAGTTAATACATTTTTGATTTTTGAAGATACATTAATACATTTTGAAGATTTTTTTTTTACCTGTGTACAGATGAAACTTTTATTAAAAGATCAGGAAAGTGTATTTAGTAAGTGAATAGGATAAATTTAGATTTCATGTTGACTTTGTATATGTTATAGCTAGCTGAGGATAACTGATCACATTTGTTTCTTCAAACAACACATTTTACATGCAAAGTCATGTGAAAATGAACATGCAGCAACTGTCATATAGTAATCCTTTAATCAGTAAAACTTGAGTTTTATGATGTTTTCTGCTTATGCGGTTTGTGCCTTTTTGCTGAATTCAGGATATTTTAAATCCTTGGAGAGATTCTTGACAGTAAGCTGATATAAATGTTTTGATGAGAGAATAGTCTGATGTTCAATATTAAGTGTTAGTTCCCTCCTGTGGTCAGCAGGGGCACTGTGGTGAAGTTCTCTTCTCTATGACGCCTCATCCTTCATTCTGGTGGTTGCAAGGGGGGAGCTCTTTCTGCTAACGGTCTGTCAGTGTGTGAAAAAACTTCAGTATTTTTGTCTTGTTTTCCAGTTAAAATATTTAATCATCCTTAAAACAAGACTCATTTAAATATTAGCTTAATTTAAAAATATGAATATATTCAGAGGCCGAAGCAATTGATACAGACTAAATACGTAGAAGAACTGTGGCAAGTTCTGCAAGATGCATGGAACATCTTATTTGCCTGTACGCAAGTGTAACCGGTCATGCTTGACCCGCACAGAGCGGGATTAGATCCGCCATCTCCGGCATGGGAGGTGGGCGCTAATAAGGAGGATAAAGACTACATCCCTCTTAAGTGTTCCTCTTAAGGCCAGGGTAGTGAGGTTTTATACACTGCACAGCACGTATCAGCTGGTTACCATTACACTTACCCCAATCGGGTCACAGCACCACCGTAACCGGTCCTGCTCGACCTGTTCCAAGCAGGATTCGAACCCAGGTCTCTGGAATGGGAGGTTGGTGCTCTAACGAGGAGGCTAAAACCTACAGCCTCTAGTTAGGGTAGTGAGGTTTACACACTGCACAGCACATACTAGCGGGCTACCGTTACACAAGTGTACCTAGGAGAACTGGTGCAGTTTTAAAGGCATAGGGTGGTCACGCCAAATATTAATTTAGTTTTTGTTTATGTTTTCTGCACATCGTATGAAGTTTTTTGATAAATAAAAAATATTCATGGCATTCTTTTTAAACATGCTAAATTTTTTCCTCCTTTTTTTACAGTTGCCTAAAACTTTTTCACAGTACTACTGTATATGCTGTATAGAGATATAAAGAGATATAAAGAGAGAAAGCAGATTAAAGGAATTTTCTGGGTTCAATAAAAAAAATCAAGCTCAATCGACAGCATTTGTGGCATACATATTACCACAAATATTAATTTCGACTGGTCCCTTCTTTTCTTTAAAAAAAAGCACAAATCTGGGATGCAGAGACAATACAATGGAAGTGAATAGGGCCAATCTTTAAACATTAAAATACTTTCAATACATTTCAAAAGTATAGCCACAAGATGTGAACAATATGTGTGTTAACATCATTTTAGAGAGATAAAATAGCTTATTAATATTTTACGTTATATCTGATTTTACAACATTTTTGTTTTTGTTTTTACTGTAAAGTTGTTTAAATTATTGTTTTTATGGTAGTGCTTTTATAGAATTATACATTTCAAATTTCTGCCTTTAAAACCTACAAAAATTGGCCCTATTCACGTCCTTTGAAAGTACCTCATTGTGACCTCATTGAGGGACGAGTCAAAATAATTTAATGTGGTAATCGACATTCTGCCACAAATTCTGTCACAAATTGTGTTGATTTAAGCTTAACTTGTATTAATCTCGGAATATTCATTTTAAAGGCCTTGTGTGAGTTTGTTTTCATTTGAATTTTTTACAGTTGGACTTTGAATTCACGAACATTCTGTTTCACACAGTCGGCCCATTTGAACATTCCAAATGTGCGGAATGATTCGATTTTCAATTTTATTGGAAAGTTGTTGTTATTTTACTGGAAAAAAGAAACCAAAATACTGATTTAGAAAGTGAATTTATGTCCGTGTGTTTGTGTGTGTGTGATATCTGCATGCTTTGGTTTGATCAATTGCTCTGCCTACAACTTTCCACCACTGAACAGTCACAATGTTAAGATCTTTTGGTTTGATTTTGTGTGTAGGGGCCTGAGTTTGACCCTTAGTTTTAACCCAAAAAAGGGCAAGCATATGAAGATACCTTTAAAAATGAATTAACTGTATAGCTTGTAGAAATCATGAAAATAACATTGAAATGATAGGAGTGTTTGCCTCAAAGTCAACCGCCTTCTCAAAAATGCTGCCTTTTTACTTTTAGATTAAGATTGTGAGGTAATCCCAGACTTTATCTACAAAGTTGCATGTCCTCAGTATTTGCAGGGACCCCCCTTTTCAATATTATTTACAAAAAGTTGACTCGATTGCTCCTCTCCCCAGCCTCTTAAACATATGTATGTTTGTAATGGATGTCAAATAGAACACAAGAGCTGAATACACCAACACTAACCTTTTTTTGTCCTGGCTTTTCTGTGACTTTTTTGGACTAGCAATGGTAAGAAAAGTCTAAAAGAGTTTTACAACAGTCAACAATGCAAACAATTGTACTTTCTTCTTTTGACAGAGACAAGATCACCATGGGCCAGAACTTTTTCCAAGGTTGGTGGAAGTCTAGTAACTCCTAACATGTTGCTTATTCAGAATTACCTGTTTTGACACCAAAAATAAGAGACAGATCGTCTACAGTGTATTCAACACAATCACTTCTTTCTGTTTTTTTTTGCAGAGGGACAAACCCATTTGCAACAGTGAAGCTGAAACCCACCAAAACCAATGACAAATCAGCTCCACGGATATGACAGATCAGATGCTCAAAGATTTTTTAAACTCTTCAACCAATGGCAGATTAGTCCTGCAAGTTTTACAAAAAGACATTCATTTCCCAGAATCATTTTATCAGTGCAAAGCATCACAGTTAAGATAAAGAAATTCAGCAATGATCAATGACTGGTCTTTAAAAGCCCATTAAAATAATTAGAGAGGCCTTCAGAATTGCGGTAAAAGAAAACTGACCTTTGAAGAGGTAATCTATAATTTCTAGTCGGCTGGAGGTAATGCAATAAGGGACACTCAGACAGTGAAAATAACACGTTTGTTTGCAGACATGACATTATTAACTGGTTTTTGTATTCTGGAGTTGTGCTGACTAACTAAGAAGTGTAAATGCAGGGACTGCATTTCTATTTCAAGTTCTCCAGAGAGCTGAGAAAATTCATCTTTTCTGGTCTTTTTCATTTGTCTGTTTTCTAATAACTGTATATAATTGACATTTTGTGAGCTCATATGATTTTTTATTTTTGTTTTAAGTAATGCAGTTTGTCTCTGATGCACTTTAAAATGAATACAACTCTGTTTGTTGCCATAGGGGATGATTTAACAGGTCTGTGTGATTTGACCTCTGGGACCCTAGCTTCTCTGATAAGCCGTTTTCGATCTCTCTCTGGCTGTGTGCTTGAACTTTGTCTCTTAACTCAGTTAATTCAGCTGACATGCCCAATTATACACTGACCTCAAATTGGGTGTTCTGTCTGCTTAAGTGCTTATAAGGTAAATGTTCTTTTTGACCTTGACAGTAATTGGTGTGACCTTCTCCTGAGGTGTCAAACCATTAGTTCTGCCCATTTGAAGTGATGCACGTCTTGTATCTCATTACCATTTGTGATGTTTTTGAGAATATAAAGTTTGCTTTATTGATGGGTACTTCTAAATATTCAAAATAGAGACATATGTGCTTATTTCATAACAGTGGTTCATGTTATAGTTATGCTTGAACTTCCAAATACAGGTAAAATACAATGTAAAATAAAGTTGATTCTGTGTCTCTGTAGCAGTCATTTATTGACACATCAGCGGAAGTGTTTGGAAGTAAATAAGTAGATGTAGTTACCATGTTCAGTTCACATGATCAGTCATGTAATGACATCACATAAACGGCATGTATACTCCAGAGCTGGTGAGTGCACTAGAGATCCCAATATGAGCGTAATGGTTGTTTAGGGAGGTTGTAGACCAAAAATCCAGAAGACAATTAGCATTTTCAAGCCACGTGTTCCCTGTGGGATTAACTGTATTTATAACAGCAGATTATGATTAAGAATATCAGAGTAAAATAAGGTCTGTGGTTAACATTACTTGAACAGACTTAAAGGTGCACGCAGTAATTTTTTCCCCATTAAAATAGTTTTAATCCTAAATAAATGAATTGTAATTTTGAAAAATATGTATAAAATCATGAGCACTCACATGAGATGGGGACTCTAGTCATATCAGTAACATTATAAAATATGTTTTATGGGGCAGGGGTGCCCTCATGGGGGCTGCCATATTAGAATCACATGACCAACTGACTACAACTCGCTTAATCTCAGTAACCATCTTGTTATTGGACACTTTCACTCTTGGATTAAATTAATCATGGCTGATTGTGAATAGTGAATTTCTACAATGACATCTGCAACTGAAATCTATTGATTTTGAATGATTCTGCATCCACACCACTAGGTGTCACTGTAATTAAAGTTACTGAGTGCAACTTTTAAATGTTATAATTGACTGTACACACAGTCATAAGTCAAACTTAAATTTTGAAGCCACTGTTTTGTAAAGTTCAAATACTCATCAAATTTAAGAAAAAACTGCATTCGAATTTTAGATGTATGCCAATCACTGATGAGGATCTGGGTGGATGTCTTTTAGTCGTTCGTCTTGCTCTCTTGTCAGCATCTGGCAGCATAAGGGGTCACACCAAAGCCATTTTTTGCATCCATCCATGATGTTTTTCGTTGTTTTGTTTTTTTCTGTGTGAAAAAAATCCCTATTGAAAATCATTATTCTATAATTCGCATCATGGCTGAACAGCTTTATAGTTAAACAATTTACTAATAACCATACCGGGCAATATTGGATTGTGAATAATATGGATATTTTAGGAAAAGATGGTGCGCTGTAGAGACTGGGTAATTTTTTGTTTTGTATTGTGGTGCTCTACGCAGACTGTGTAATATGCATATGGGGAGTGGTGGTACCGGTCAATTATTCTACACTGAAGATGAATAATACCAAGAAATTGACTATGTATTCAGATGGTCCCTTACCACATCCTTCACAGTTTTAATAATAATAACAATAAATAAATGTAATAACAATAAATGCTTTTTTAGTTATTAATAATGAAAAGTGTATATCCTTTCTTATACGCTGAGAACTTTCCTGACACATGACTTATAAAAAAAATAAATATATATTTCTTCGAATATTTATCTTCTTTATGTATACATATGTGTTGGCTTATAGGCATTTTTTTTAATGTTATTTAATGTATCTTAATTATTTTTATTTTTTTCCTTCATCTGTAGGCCTACTTCTTGTCTTTATGACTCAGTGACTGTTTTCATACATTGTTGGATCTATGTAATTTTGGACATCATATTGAATATTTAAATCTGTTTTGCAATAAATAAATAAATGCAAAAATCCAGTTTTAGCGCAATGTGTGGAATTTTCAGACGGTCCCTTACCACACCCTCCACAGTATTAGCACGTTGCACAATGTGCGGACATTTTAGCGACCCCTTACCCGCCATGTGAAAAATTTCCAAACAATGTTAAATTAACGATCTGGAACGATCTCGCCGTGATGCCATCTGACCAGCTTACAGGACAAATCTCGGACGATCACTTATGAGCAAAGTGTGGATACAGAAAACCTTGAGTTTAGCAGGATAAATTGTAAAAAAAAAAAAAAAAAAGACAGCTGGACGAAGGGTGGAAAAGTGGGAGAAACACGGTAAAATCGTGAGTGTTGGCAGGTATGGTTGTAACTTAGCCACATTAAACCTAATGAACACTAATATGTTTTCATTTAAAAATGCATGGATTTTACTATGTTTACACCTCTCATCCATATTGAAACAACCTTTTCCTTCACCAAAAAAGGAGCATTTAAAAAATTCTCTCCATTATACTTTGAAAAACAATTACGTTATGAAAACTGAATCGCTGACACAATGTTAAACTGCCAGCAGGAGGTGAAGCCACCGGAAGTGTTCGATTGGCCATCTTGGTATGCCCAAACTGCCATAGAGCATCAATGACTTACAGGCGAGCCGCGAAAACATCCCCATTTTGCCATCTCCGACCTGCAGATATGACAGTTGTATTTCGTCCTCTAGAGACAATCATGTTTCATTTTTTATTTGCTCATCATGGACAAAATTTGTTACAAGGAAGCAGATTGCGATGTCAGAGCATTCACCTGCTCAGGTATTCAGCCTATCAATGCACCACAACGATCATCAAAGGAACCGGGAAAAGTTGTCCACAATTTGTAATGTAAGTATAAAAAGCCGTAATATTTTCTTGTTTTGGGGTGACAACATGTTCTTAACATGTAGGATGTATGCGTTGAAGGGATGTAGGCCCTACATGTAGATTTCAGATATAAAATCGGTGACTGAATGACTAATGTTTACTTGTTAAATTAGATGATTTCCTATTAAGTCAATAGGGACATTGGAATGTTTGGGCATGGCCATGCTGTGGCTTCACTGACATGACGTCATGAGCAGTCCAGTTCTATATACACCAATCAGCCATAACATTAAAACCACCTGCCAATATTGTGAAGGTCCCCCTCGTGCCGCCAAAACAGCACCAACCCGCATCACAGAATAGCTTTCTCAGATGATATTCTTCTCACCACAATTATACAGAGCGGTTATCTGAGTTACTGTAGACTTTGTCAGTTCGAACCAGTCTGGCCATTCTCTGTTGACCTCTCTCATCAATAAGGCGTTTCTGTCTACAGAACTGCCCCTCACTAGATGTTTTTTGTTTTTGGCACCATTTTGAGTAAATTCTAGAGACTGTTGTGTGTGAAAATCCCAGGAGATCAGCAGTTACAGAAACACTCAAACCAGCCCATCTGACACCAACAATCATCCATGCAATTATCTAATCAGACAATTATGTGGTGCATAAAATCATGCAGATACGGGTCAGGAGCTTCAGTTAATGTTCACATCAACCATCAGAATGGGGAAAAATGTGATCTCAGTGATTTGGAGCGTGGCATGTTTGTTGGTGCCAGATGGGCTGGTTTGAGTGTTTCTGTAACTGCTGATCTCCTGGGATTTTCATACTCAACAGTCTCTAGAGTTTACTCTGAATGGTGCCAAAAAAAAAGAAAAAACATCCAATGAGGGGCAGTTCTGCAGATGAAAATGCCTTGTTGATGAGCGAGGTCAACAGAGAATGGCCAGAATGGTTTGAACTGACAAAGTCTACAGTAACTCAGATAACCGCTCTGTACAATTGTGGTGAGAAGAATATAATCTCTGAATGATATTCTGAGATGCGGGTTGGCGCTGTTTTGGTGGCACGCGGGGGACCTTCACAATATTAGGCAGGTGGTTTTAATGTTGCGGCTGATCGTTGTGTATATCAGTGGTCACCACTCAATAGTGTTTACAGAATTCCTGGCAAGCCATTTTACATTGTCATTTTTGATACAGTAAAATTCAATTAAAATTATTCAATACTGTGTTTGCTATATAAAAGAGAAACTTAAAAAGCTGCAATGCGGTTAACTGCATTTGGGTACTGTTTAACTGCATGGCAAACAACTTCCAAAGGCTTGCTTGACTGCAGCTAAACTATTGAAATTATGAGCAGCATGTAACTTGGTAAGCTAAAGTTTCAGAGGAGCGTGTTTCCTGCAGAATAAATAGAGTTTCCTGCTGAGAAATACTCTCAATTTCTCTGTCATTATGTCTCTCTGACTTTCTCAAGAGATGCAGTAACAGTGTCAGGCATACAGTATATTTGACTAACAAGGATAAAAGCAGAGACGAAGCAGATTCATGGCAAGATAGATCTCTTGAGGCAATTTTGACTTTATTTAGTTTTTTCTTTCACAGCTTGACCTCTTTCTTCATTTGGTATGTTTCATTACGGCTTGTTACCGGAGAGATGGAGAGTGAGCATTGACGGGGCAGAGGAGAGAAAGATCAATAGGAGAGACTGAAGGAAGATAAATAGACGGCAATGGAGAGTGAACAGAAGAAAAGAGCGTTTCTTTTTTCTCTGCTATAATATCTACATATTGCCAACATGAGGTTTTGCCCTGTTTAAGGTCTCTTGATCTATACACTAACAAAAACAATCACTTCTGTATAAAAAGGAAAATAAATAGCATGATTATAGGAGGTTAGTGTGTGTGTGTGTGTGTGTGTGTGTGTGGATAGGGAGATAATGTAGTAAGAAGGGAGCGTGCAAGCTTGTGAGGGTGTGTGTTGTGTGTCAGGGGTGTGTTAGGGGACTGAGATCAAGGTCAAAAGATCAAGAGGTATGAATACACCAAGAGTCTGTCTCACTTATTCACGAACTAGAGCAGCAAACTCTGAAAAAGAGAAAAAGAGAGAAATTATGCCAATGTTTTTTTCACTTAAAACAGTGCAAATTGTGGCTGTGGTAGGGAAGGCTTGTCTAGCTTTACCTTCTGCTCCGATCTTTCCATCTCCGTCTTTGTCTGCAGCCTGCAGGAATGCTTTGGTCTCCTTATTGGTCAGGTCTCTCCCGTCTAAAGCAAAAACTTTCAGAACAAACCTGTAAAGAGGGAGTGAAATGTATTTTATTTTTTTCACACTTCTAATGCACTCATCTATATACTAAAAGTTTAAAACTCATAAATATGACTATTAGTGAGCCTAAAATACCATAGGACTTAAATATTTGTCTGTTTCTCACCCACACCTATCATATTGCTTCTGAAACATGGATTTAACCAATTAAGTCTTATGTATTATTTTTATGCTGCCTTTATATGCTTTTTGGACCTTTAAAGCTCTGGTTAACATTCACTTTCATTGTATGGACCATTAAAGCTGAGATATTTTTCTACAAATCTTTGTTTGTGTTCTGCAGAAGAAAGAAAGTCAAACACATCTGGGATGGCATGAGGGTGAATAAATGATGAGATCATTTTAATTTTGATAATTTTACTGGCCCTTTTAACCAGCTATGCTGTGCATTTGCAGTGAAGACAGCTTGGTTAATGATATTAGCAATCTAGTTTTATTGTGATGTGTTGCACCACTCGACGGTAGTGCAGACATTGTGAAGTCTCACTTGAGTTCTTCTTCCTCTATAAAACCGCTGTTGTCAGCATCAAGGAGATGGAAGGCCTTCTTCACATCGGCAGCCGACTTCGCCTTCAGTCCGACCATCTCAAAAAACCTCTTGTGGTCGAATGAGTCAGCAGCTGTGAGAATATCCCAAACAAAAATACAGATTCAGCCTATTTGGAAACTTTAATTTTTTTTCTGTAATTATGATGATCATAATGATCATTCTAATAATTATGATCACTGACAAGAAAATTACAGGAAAGGATGTAGTTATCTCATTTATTAGGTAATTTTAGGAACTCTGGCCCGTAGACGGGGGGTATTGTTTTGTATTCATTAATATAATCCTTTACAGGAGTTACATGCACAGCAACTGACGTTATGCACGCATAGCAAAATCTGTGAGCGCGGTAAAGTTAGTTTGACGTTAAACGTTCGGTTTCGCAGATGTAAGGGACCGTCTGAAAACTCCACTCACTGCGCTAAGACACACGAGATGTCCACTCATTCATTCAATTCACGTGCAAGTTATACATGAAAAAACAACAACTGTAAAATCAATTCTCACATTCAGAATGTTCTTATAACTTCCCAGAGGACAGACAGACATACTACAGGTGATATTATTACAGTATGATCAATTAAAGGTGCAGTAATCAATTATTTTAGAAAAATAATCACTAACATTCACCAAAATTATATTTTCTAATTTTAAAGACTGTATTAATAATAATAATAATAATAATAATAATAATAATAATTGTAGTGATAAGTAGTAAGTCCTTATATCCTCTAAAATTGATTACTGTACTTGTATTATTGATCATACTGTAATAATATCATCTGTAGTATGTCTGTCTGTCCTCTGGGAAGTTATAAGAATATTCTGAATGTGAAAATGTATTTTACAGTTTTTTTTTTTTTTTTTCATGTAGCCTAAAACTTACACGTGAATTGAATGAATGAGTGGACATCTCCTATGTTTTAGCGTAGTGAGCTGAGTTTTCAGACGGTCCCTTACATCTGCGAAACCGAATGTTGAACGTCAAACTTTCCCGCGCTAAATCAGTGAGGCCAACGACATCCAGCTGGATATTGAGTATGGGGGCGAAAAGAGCAGGAGAGACGGAAGAGAAAGCAGGTAGCAGCGTTATTGTCGCAGAATATTGAACATATGTTCAAAAAGACTGCCAAACAGATTAAGGTTGTTATACTTGGTAAGCAATTTGACAACATTGTAGTAAATATTTTCAGTGCATCAAAAAGCGTGCTCGTTAAGATACCAGCAGACAAGCTAATCCAGCACAAATCAGTGCACACAAAGTCACCAAAATGAAGTATTTGAACAATATTTAAATACAAAATGAGGGAAAAACAGCAAAAAGGTCCACTTTTTGAAAAAAAGAAAGTGAAAATGCATGAGAGAAACCCTGTGTGTAACTACTAACTAACTAAGTTCTGGCTAGTTCTTTGAGACCAAGTATAAAGTACATATATTTATGATTTTAATGTAATATAATACATGCAATATATTTCTCCTGCTGGAGCTGCTGCCCCCCGCGACCTGACTTCGGAAAAGCGGTTGAAGATGGATGGATGGATGGATAATATATGCAATTTCAAGGCATCAAATGTATTGATGGAATACATGGAATTTGTACATTTTAAAAAGCTGACCAAAATTACGAAAAAACAATGATAAAGTAAAACTTGATATTTTCGTAATATACCTAAGTTGAAAATTTCCCTGCATAATCAACAGAATTAGCTCACAGGAAATTTATTTCATATATAAGCAAAATGGAAATATAACTGAAATATTCTGAAATGAATTACAACTGAATCAAGAGCTTGTGAATCAGAATCGCATCAAAACAGGAAATCGGTATCAATGCCCAGCCCTAATAAATCCTCTCGCATAATTGAATGAATCATTTTGATTCAACATACGTTCTGCATATTTCTTTTTCACATTTTTCAAATAATAATTTCCCAAAAGAGAGTTCCCAAATCATATGCGCATTAAAAGTGACAGAAGATGTGATGTCATAGTTACCTTTAAATGCCTCGAGGGCTTTCTTAATGTCATCAGGGTTCAGGATGCTGTTCATCGCCATTTCTGCTACTGCAGAGAGAGAAAATACTGCATAGTATGAAGTAGTATGAAACAATAGAACTCGAAGCCAAGACTTTGACCAGCGCTCTTCACATCGGAGATCATGAAGTGAAGGAATTAATAAAAGAGAAGAAAAAAAATACTGAACTAAAGCCATAAATTATGGAATAGTGTTGTGCTGTGAGGGAAGACAGAGAATACTGAACCCTGACCTGTGTGTGTGGGTGTGTGTGTGATTCTTTAAAAGTACACAGCTCAGGCCCATCTCTTGATCAGAAGCAATGAGTGATCTTGAAGTCCTCTGCTGTGTCTGAGATTTCACAGCGAAATACATCACTGTATTTCCATCATTCCTCTCCTTTCTCCATTACTCCTCTCTCCAGTGGTGATAAAACCCTTCTCTTTGTAAGTTAACAGATGGAAAAGAGGTATTATAAGGATCTGACTGCCAGAGAGATTACGACTAGATGTATATCGAATCGGAAATAATGTTTGATCCTTCCAAATGGCCATCTAGAGCGTAGCTGTCCATCATTAGAGTCTGGCTTCAATCCAAGCCAATAGCTGAGACACACACAAGCATGCTCTAAGTGATACTGAGGGCAAAGCCTGTGTTGAAGGTGATGAAGGTCATAGATCAAACTTGACATTTGCTGGACAGTAAGTATCAGGATAATGACCTTAAAGGTTCACCCAAAAATGGAAATTCTCTCATTATTTACTCACGGTCATGATATCCCAGGTGTGTATGACTTCCTTTATTCACCAGAACACATTTGAGGAAAATTAGATAAATATCTTGGCTCAGTAGGTCCTTAAAATGCAAGTGAAAGGAGATGTCATTTTTGAAGATGTGAGTCACATCTGGAAGAGCAGCGCGGTTTACAAGTGAGGAAGAACGCTGTAGCTTGGTTGGTTTTTGATTAGATCTGTTATTATCTGTTTCTTTACTCACAATAGTGCGTTTGTGTGCTGATCCTGGATGTCTATACTGAGGTTAGAATGGGAGATTACGTCTATAACATGGCAATGCAAATATGTCACACGAGAAACCGCTTGATCTCCACCCTCTTGTGAAACTTACTGGAAGAAAGGATTTAGAGCAGGGGTACTCAATTAATGTTCCAAGATGTCCGATCTCTACATTTAATTCCCAGTAAAGGTCAAGATAATATTATGAAGCATACATGGTGTCAGTAGTTAAATGGCTAGGAAATTATGTATCTTTTAATTGTTTTTTTATAACTTGCCACGCTGGCAGCACTAGTACTTTGTAAAAAAAAATATATATTCTGTATATATTCCTAAACAGTCAAAATAGTCTTTTTAAAACTGGACAGTGATGAGGACATTGGACGCGAGTCCTAAACCTGGGGTCTGAGAGATCTTTTCTACCAAAAGATTAAACTATTTCATCAAGACTTCATCAGTCGAAGGCACTTGAATGTGAATATTAAATGATTCACCAAAATGGCATTCAGCTGATCATATAGTCAGAACATTACTAATGTAATAAATAGCACCAATACTATTTAAAAAAAGTCATTTTTGATAAAATCAAGTAAGACCCCATTTCCGGCAGCCATTTTCTACAGTCTTCAAAGACAAAGGACAACTGACTCTAACATGGACAGAAAGAGATGTGGAAGACCAGATGTACAACTAAACAAGAGGATAAGTACATCAGAGTCTCTAGTTTGAGAAATAGACGCCTCACATGTCCTCCGCTGACAGCTTCATTGAATTCTACCCGCTCAACACCAGTTTCATGTACAACAGTAAAGAGAAGACTCAGGAGGACTTATGGGAAGAATTGCAAAGGAAAAGCCACTTTTGAAACAGAAAAACAAAAAGAAAAGGTTCGAGTGGGCAAAGAATCACAGAAATTGGACAACAGATAATTGCAGACCTGCCAACCTGTACGTATTTTGACCTCAAAGTACGCTGGTACGATTTGTCACTCTAAACTACGTAAAAACCTGGTGACGCCTCTGTGCACTCGCAGTACTCAAATCAAGCAACAGCAAAAGAAGAGTTCGACCAATCATACCGCTGGGTTCATTCCCCAAATAGCAATCGGTATGATTGACAAATGCGCCTATCATAAATAAGAGACTGCAAATCGACATCAACACAAAATCCTGCTCGATCCCCCTTCCACTCCTGCCGTCTTACTGATTTCTTATGCGAGGACAGTACAGTAGTCACTGTACTTATAACTCCTTAAGTTAAATGGGTTGTGGTGGATGTGAAAAGTTGAAATATTGAATTGAGTTAACTTAATCCTCTGGAGTCGACGTGATCGCATGGATTAATTTAAAATACTCCATCATTCATGGTCACTCAGATAAGAGGAAGGCAAAATTCAGCCATGCAAATTATAAAATGCTCAAGTAATGCTGAACAATAAATCTAAATAAAATACAAATCGCTATTATGGCTCAGTGATAATGCAAGTGCTGTGATTTAAATATTTTGAGGCGCCGTGTGTTCCAGAGTGAAGAGTTCCAGAATTGTCCTGGCCCGTGTTCTGCGCTCACACACGTGGTGTTTTTCCATCTCAGAGCGGCTCATTTCACTGCTGCTCCTCACAAACTGTGTGAGTTTGTGCCACTTATAACGTTAACGTGACCGCAAGATGCGCAAACATTTCCCCTGATTTGTAATGAGAATCGTTTATAAATCAGCGCTTACGAAAATTTACCACGGTTTTACTGTACTGTAGTTAGTGTTTTTTTTGTTTTTGTTTTTTTGGCATAATGAAGAAATTAAAGACAGACATACAGTAAATATGAGTATTGTCCTAGTTTTGGTTAAATTATGACCAGTGTTTCCTCTAAAATACAGCCTTAACAGGAATAGCACAAAGGTGTGTGTGACTGAGTGCAGACCTGCTAACCTTTGGAAAATATTTTACATTAATCAGCATGCTACGAGCCATTCATAATAAACAGATTTTTGTTCTAATTTTGTGAAAATTAGATGTCATCATGGATGACAAGGAAAGCCTATTTATTCTTATTATGCAAACAGCTATTTAATGCTTCACTGTTTTTATGTAAATTGTTTGTTTGTTGTTAATAGATTCTCACTTTAAGGAAAATATAAAAAAAAAAAAAAAAAATGTATTCATTGTTTTACATTTTTTATAAATGTTCTCTCAGGGGATATCCCTGAATCCCCATACAGTGTTTTTATCTGTCAAAAGGCCTCCTGTGTCCCGTACACACACACACTGGCGGCCAAAAGTTCGGAATAATGTACAGATTTTGCTCTTATGGAAAGAAATTGGTACTTTTATTCACCAAAGTGGTATTCAGCTGATCACAATGTATAGTCAGGTCATTAATAATGTGAAAAATTACTATTACAATTTAAAAATAAAATTTTAAACTACTTCAAAGAGTTCACATCAACAATGACAACTGCAGATTCTTGTTATTCTAGCGGTCAGTTTGTCCATATAATCCGGTGACATTCCACCCCACACTTCCTGTAGCACTTGCCATAGATGTGACTGTCTTGTTGACACTTCTTACGCACCTTACAGTCTAGCTGATCCCACAAAAGCTCAATGGGGTTAAGATCCATAACACTCTTTTCCAATTACAGACCTGCTGGATTGGAATTCTTTTTTGAGAACCACCAGTGTGACGGGGCACGGGGTTTGATAACATACCATGTTTTGCTCATCAGGACATTGTTCTGTGCACACCGCGAGTGAAAGAGAGAAGCATGAAATCATCCCCCAGATAAACGCTTATTAAAATTAAAATTACTTATTTTTTAAGTAATGATACAAACAATATAACGCAATGTGTAAATAAAATTTTATGTGAATTCAATATTAACAGACTAGTCGACTATTATTTCCAATGCCGACTAGCAACAGCTGTACCATTTAGTGGACTAGTCTCACACATCCCTAATTTACATATGTAAAAAAATATATAATAATAATTAAAAACAATTATGTTGTGATGTAAAACACCGTCAATGAGATATGAGTAAAACCCAAGTTTGAGTTCAGGATGTACATTTTGTTTAAAAACTAAATCAGCTATATAGTCACATCCTGAAATAGGCAAAATGAAAAATGTAGCCTATTCAATTAAAAAATATCTAGAAATGTAAGCCTTCCTAGATAGCTAAATTATTACCTGAAGCTCCTTGATGGCTAATGTCAAAACACAAGTTCATTGATGTTATTAAATAAGTCTGCTTTTATATTCCATCAGTTACTCCTGGTTGGAGGCCTCCGTAAATATTTAGTTTATATGTAGGGTCCTACCTAAGTTTAATGGTGCAACGCTCAAATATTTAGTAGTGCGTAAATTGTGACTTGGTGCCCATTTACGCCACAACTAGGCTAAGTTGTAACTAGCGCAAAGCTGGTGCAACCGGCCCCAGGTGAACAAGCAAGCTAGCTTGTAAATTACGTAGCGTTAGGATAACATTATTAACAAAGAAAAATTTAAACGTGGAAAAAAACATTGTAGTCTAAAGGCGCCACGTTAACGTTTTTGATGTTAAAATAACCACACGTGCAACTCATACATACAGTAAATTAAGCTATATGCAGTGCTTCATGTCTATAGCGGAGAGAGAAGAAACGCATGCGGAGCAGGAGTAAAGCATGCAGCGCTTAACACACTTTATTCCCTTTCCAGAGAGAAAGATTTCTCTCCAGCGCTGAATGCCCTTTATTCCCACTCTGTGCACGTATACAAGTATACTTGCACAATCGCTTAGCCAGGTGTCAGATAACTAGCACAGAGATTTAGACATCGGTCCGGATTGAAATATCCTTCGGTCTGGAACCTGACTGGAGTCCACCTATTGAGTACCCCTGATTTAGAGTTAAAAAGTATTTCAATATCAATAATTTTTTTGCACCAAAAGTGATCGTATCATTTTAGAAGACATTCATTTAACCACTGGAGTCTTATCGATGACGTTTATGCTGACTGTCTGTGATTTTTGGAGCTTCAAATGAGAAATCTCCATTCACTTGCATGTTAAGGACCTTCTTAGCCAAGATATTTTTCTATTTGTCTTCAAATATGTTCTGAATACAGAAAGTCATACACATGGGATATCATAAGAGCGAGTAAATAATGAGCGCATTTTCATTTTTGGGTCCCTTTAAAATGAACCAAATTCTCTAAATTCTGATATATCAAAGCCAGGTCTTAATTGCATAAGTTTAATGTACAGTATTTACTTTTGATATTAGAATAACTTCTCAAAACTATACTCATAAATAAAGACCAGAGTGTACCATGCGTGTTTGTGGGCATGTTAACTAGTAATGTAATAGGTTGGCTCTGGAACAAGCACGGTTTCTGTGGAAAAGGGAGACAAGACATTGCCGTGAAGCTGCTTTTAGTGTCAACACACTGTCTGCTTACGTTAACTGGTTTACTTTGACCGAATGATAGTTCTGTCACTGCTGACATATAAAAACTTCTCTTTGTCCTTTTCTCACACCTGGCAGTCTAGTTTAGGTAATGTGCAAATGCACAGTGAAAGTACGCATTACTATTTATTTTTCCTCTCAGCTGGCACCTCATTTCATTGATCTGAAATCAGGTGGAGGTCAGCTGGGCAAAAACAGCTTTGGCAATGCTGACTTCAGTGCTGCGCAGCTGCTGACTTTCCTCAGTGATGTTTGGTACAGCAAGAGCTCTCAGCTGAATGAACAAGCTAATGTTTAAGTCAGCTGATCTGGCAAAGACAAATATGCTAATACAACAGTTTAGCGACTCGCATAAAATACAGAGACGTTTAATTAGCAGAAACAGGAATGAACTTTTCTTTTCAAGTCTGGTAAAATCTCAAAATGCCATTTTAACTGTACAATCAAACCTGCTAGTAAAGGAACATGATGACAAAGTGCCTTTAATACTTTATGACTATTATATAAACGTTACTGAAGAGAAATCTGCTTCAGTTAGCATACATCGTGTTTGGGTCTATAGACTTTAGTTTTTAGTTTGTGCTTGTTTTGTCATTACTGTCCATATATTAAAGGTTGTGTGTATGTACCTATCCATGTTAAACTGCCTCCACATGTATGCAAAATGCCTCCATTGTGCTCTGAGTGGGCTTCATTGGGTGACATTGGTGGGCTGTGAGCAGTGCTTATCTTACAAGACATGCACTTGTTCAGTCAAGTACAGCGAGACACATCACCACATCCCGCAGAGATGGTGTAGAAAGGATGCAAACCGCTTGCCATGAAAAACCTGTTAGGTTAACTCATTCGATTTTACAGAGCAATAGCACATACGTTTTATGGATTACTTTTATGGTGTGTTTTTTAATGTCGTTTTGAAGCTTGACAGCCATGGTCACTATATACTGTTTTTGTATGTCAGGAGATGCATTGAGTTTTTCTTTTTTGTTCTATGAAAACAAAACAAAAACAGCATATCGATATGGCAGTAATGGCAGAATTTCCATCCCTTTAAATTCATGGATCACATATTCTGGTTACTTCTCGCTACAAGCCCAGATCTATAATCATGAGGGTATATCATTATGAAACATTTGATGTATAGTTGTTTCTCCTTCATTTCTTAGTACACCAGACAGTATGTCTACCCGAAATCTGAGAATCTAATTATAAGACACAATGTTCTGAGAATGCTGAAGGAGGAACTGAAAGACATAAACAGATACATGGGCTCACTTAGATCTCCAAATACATAAAAATGCAAACATAAGCAAAGAATGGTATTACAATGCTATGATTTGTTACCAAATAGAACTAAACAGACACCAACTGAAAAGAGCCCTCCACTTCTGATTAGCCATTAAAAAACACTTTAGTATTTATCTTATCCATAAAATATGAATAAATGTAACTCACTGGTCATACAAAGTATTGGAAAGGTCAAGGACCATAAACTTAAATGTTTTTCACACTACGCTGCAAGAACTCACTGTGTAGATTGAGTCGACTTTTAAAGCAATCTTTTAGTGCATGAAAACTAGGTAATTTCTTTGCACGCTTTTGTTTTTACTCATATGCCTGATAGGGACTATTAGAGAGAAATGTTCTGACTTGTCATCCCTGATGAATTATTCAACTTAAATAAATGAAAGCCACGCTTTGAACAGGCGCTCCAAAGGCATAATGTTTTATCTGTGAAAATAGACCTTAGCTAATGTCTTACAGTTTTTTTTGTGCATGTCTTGCCTGTTACAGAGATCTCTTAAAGGGATAGTTCACCCAGAAATGTCCCCTCTCCTTAATTTTCACTCTCTTCTAAGAGCTGTTATCAGCCCCCTTTCAAATCTCTCTCTTGTCCACACCACATCCTTCCCATCATCAATCTCTAGATATGTATCTTTTTATCTGTCTCTAATGATCTCATTCTCTCCAGTTTTATGTACATTCATATATTATATATATTCAATTTCTCCTCTTTTCTTCCTGTTCTTCAGAGTTAAGGGGTCAACTCTATTCTCTGCATTCTTTAAAGGAATTGTTCACCCAAAAGTGAAAATTTGAACCACATGAACATGCACCAGACATCAAGATTTCTGCTGAAAATGTACTTAAATTTTGTGACTTTTCTCAACAAAACCATTTTTGTATGCCTTCTGAAGACTTGGAATATGTCGCACAAGCTGCATGGACTACTTCTATGATACTTTTGGGTCCTTTTTTAAACTTTAAAGTGAGGTACTATCCACAGGCTGCAGTTTTCATCAAAACATATATTTTGTTTTCTGATTATGCAAGAAAGTCAAATGGGTTTTAAATAGGGCTGTGCCTATTTAAATATTTTTCAGCTTACTGATGTTATTCAATATACTGTGCATCTCAATGACTATGTATTTGCTCTGAAATGGCTTAAAAGTGATTTATTTTTAACCAGAGGAATCATCATTTCAATCAAACTACCATTGTAGCCAAGTAGATTCAAAATGTTTAATGCATGAAGTAGAGTAAAATCATATAGAAAAACTGCATGTGCAGTGTGTATTTGACCGTTTACAACGTTACTGTAGTGCAACACCAACTTCTCCTCCTTTTTTGTTGTGTGGAATTGCATGAATGACTGAACCGGCAGCACTTCACTTTCACAATGCACGTGTGCACACTGAATAGTGCGTCACCCATTCTCACTGAAGCACACACACACACACACACACACACCTTGTATTAATTTCATTATTTTGCAGCCTTTTGCAGTTTAATTTTCACATATGACCATATTGCAATTCTTGTTTTATTTAGATTGCGCAGCCCTGAAGAATTGTGAAACGAGTCTAATGACGCATTCTTGTGTCCATATTTATTCACCCAAAGCGATGTTGCTAATTATTCCTCTAACTGTGTCTTCCAATTAGAACAGCAATAATAACCAAACAGTTTCAGATTTTAGAGCTACAGTAGCAAGCTGCTTGTCTACTTCTAATGGTCAGAGAACATGGTCACATACAACGAAATAAACAGGTTTTGGTGCAAGAAAACTTGGCTAGCATTATAAGTAGACTTGAAGGACAGTGATGTAGGATATGACCCCTTTAAATCAAACAAAAACACACAGAGATATAAACTGTATGAAAATGTAAGTGATGCTCTTGCTAATTCTAGATCTGCAAGGCACAGTGCTGCAAGCCTTCTAGAAGAATTTCTCTTATTTTTGATCTTTCATGTCTCACTCATTTGTTTCCCAGTAGGCACCACTATTCGTGTATGTCTTTACCCTTTCCTCCTACCTCAAAGTCTCTGATTCCCCTTCCTGAGGGCTAATTTGATCTCTCTCCTTGTGGCTCAGCATTTCTGGGCGTGACTGTCAACCCTCCTGAGCCCTGCTGGCAGCCGTGCCATGCAGGAAATGTACAGCCCACCAGAGTTGGAAAGATGAAAAAGAGAACAATTGATAATGGTAGCTGCTTTCTCTGGCACATGAAGTGGAAAGCTGCCCTCAATGGCTGGATCTGGATTTACATTTGACCTCTAATCTAGGTCAAAACATACAGTAAAAATGTCTGCTTTTAAAGGAATAATTAGTGTGTTAGCCTCAGTCACCATTCAGTTGGTATGGGAAAAAATACAAAGAAGGTGAATGGTGACTGTTACGTTCCTGTGCCGTGTTTGTAGGTGTTTTGTTTTTCCCCGTGTCTGTCTGTTTACTTTCACTTTCTTAGATCTCCGTTATTAGTACACTCATCCGTCAATCATTATCAGTTGTTATATGTATTCTGTGTCGCTTGTAAAATACTGTATTTTAGTCTGTTTTCGTATCGGTCTCGTCTATCCTATATATATTTAACCAGTCATTACATCTGCCATTTTTCATTCTGTGCATGCTTGCCCACCGGGAGAAGCGGGCTGGTAAGCAGGTCACGTGACATACATTGCGCAACACGTAAGGATTGCTTCTGTATTAGACACACTAGGTTAGGGGTGAGTGCCATCCACTGTACTTTTGGTTTTGATAAAGAGTTTAGAATAGTTAGGAAATCACTGACTCTGAAGACTTTTTTCATTCCCTTTGGTTTAATAGTCAGTGTAGAGCAGGGGTGGGCAACTATTTTGGTAAAGGGACCACATCAGGCTTTATGTAGTGCATAGTGGGCCACATTGTATTCCTTTTGAGACACAATGTTCCACATTGATTCGGTTTTTGTATCATTTAAGCCCAGAAATTAAGTCAAAAAGACTTTAATGTCAGTGTCTTCTCAATCTCAGCACTCCCGACCAAAACCCAGTCTTCTGCAACCTAAAGAGGTTCGTGAGTGTTTATTGTCACAAGCAGGGTCACATAATTGCTGACTGATTTATATATATATATATATATATATATATATATATATATATATATCCTAGATATTTACTTTTAGCAGGGAAATAAATTTACAGTGCAAAGTATGTTTACTACAGGGATGCTTGTGCATTAGCATTAGATGCTGGAAATGTCCCATCCCTTAATGAAACTGAAATATTTGTTAGAAAATATCCAATCACATCTGAAATTAACATTCTGATTGGTGGATCAGCTTAGTCAGTCTGTCTGTCTTGCCAGTGCTATCAGTTGCGCTCTCACCTCTGGCAGCTCCATGTGTGTTTTGAGAGAATCTGTACACTTAAAAAAATAAACAAACACAATTCACTCACTGGTGCTGCAGCATCACGCTAGTAAATTGAAAGAGTCAAAAGTCTACTCAGTGTTCTGGCGGCCATATGTATCATCACTTATTTTAGTTGGGCATATGCAAAATCCTAAGAAAGAGAGGTGGGCATACGGCATAAGCCTGCCTATGCCCTAGACTACACTACTTGGTGTTGGACACACAAGATTTTTTTCCTACGCAAATGAATCAACCAAAGCTTATTCTGAAGTGTTTGCTGCGTGCACTGCTATGCAAGCTCAGTCACGTAAAATGGGCGACGAAATTATCTTGAATGATATGTTTATGGCTTCTGTATTTATAGATGAATTGCCACCAACTCTGTCTGACTTTGCTGTCTGACAGTACAGAAAACGCTGTGACAAGCCCTGGCAACATAACGTTGTCTGTCACTCCTGAGCAAATGATTACTGCACGAAAAACTGATCAGTCCCTGAGTAAATGTTTTTCCTCTGCTGTGGACTCTGACATTGCAAAAGAGGAAAAGGATGCTTACTTTGTGGAAGATGGTTTGCTAATGCGTAAATGGTGTTCTAATACTGTTACTGACCTTGACTGGAATGCTGCGTTTCAGATTGTAGTCCCCGATGTTTATTGGCAGCAGGTGTTGTGTCTCGCACATGATCACCAGCTGTCCGGTCATCTGGGGATAACAAAAACTTAAAAATGTATTCTCAGACATTTCTTTTGGCCCGGTCTCAAGAAAGATGTTGCCAAATTCTGCCGGAAATTCCAAACATGTCACTTGAGGGGAAAGCCTAATCATGTGATTCAACTGCGCCACTATTGCCCATTTGTGTGATTGGTGAGTCATTCAAACACGTTATGGTCGGTCCCCTGCCAAAAACGAAATCTTGTGTCTTACAATCATGTGCACTACTACCCAGAGGCCATCCCACTACAAAAAAATCACAGCTCCAGCCATTGTCGAAACCCTCATGAATATTTTTTTCTACATTTGGACCCAAAATTGTTCAAAATGACCAAGGAACAAATTTTCTGTCTAGACTTTTCACCCAGGTTCTAAAAATCCCTTACAATTTCTCACAAAGTGTCAAGTGCTTACCACCCTGAAAGTCAAAGAGCACTAGAAAGGTTTAACCAAACATTAACATCGATGAACAGAAAATATTGTATGGATACAGGAAAGGATTGGGACGAAGGTGTTCTATTGTTTTTAATTGCAGTTTGTGAGACCGTACAATAATCACTTGGTTTTAGCCCAGCAGAGCTTGTGTTTGGACATACTGTGAGAGGACCTTTGAAAGTTTTGAAAGACAAAATTATGAATATTGGTTCGAGTCCTAGATATAATGTTTTGGATTATGTGAGCCGATTCCAAGAACGTTTGCACGATGCCTGCTCTCTTGCCTGGGAATCGCTTACAGTTGCGCAAAAAGGCTTGAAACAACATTATGATGAGAAAGCAGTTTCTTGCTGTTTCCAGCCTGGTTCTGTTGCCCGTCCATGGTTCCACGGTGTCTTCCTGTTTTTATGGTCCCTACACAGTTGTAAAATGAGTTACGTATGTAACTGCGGTTCTATGAGTTCTGGATGACCGCCAGAGTCAGTGCTTCACACTGGTATTATCTCTCTTCACTCAGGTCGAGTCTAATATCAACAAAGTCACCTTGTGTCTCCTAGGTTCCTCCCTATTAACCCTGTGACTTCCAGACTGCGAGTGACAGAGAACTCTGGCAGTTATCCAGAACTCGAAGAACCGCAGTTACATACGTAATTCTTGTTCTATTTCTTTCTAAATGACCGCCAAAGACAGAGCTTCACACTGGATGACTCATAACAACAAGGACATGAGGAGGTATGCTTACCCCAAGAGGAAGTTGAAGGCCTCAATAGGATGACCGTATCAATAGCACCCAGGGCAGCCACATTAACTCAATAATATCTGGAGAAAGTATATGTAGATGACCAATTAGCTGCCGCACATATGTCACCTAGGGGGATGCCCCTCAGTGCTGCCCAAGACATGGAGATACCTCTTGTCAAGTGGCATCTTACACCAGTTGGCATCAGATGGTTGTTGATCTTATAAGCCTTGGTGATTACCTCCACCTCCCTGTGTGACAACCTCTGCTTTGAAAGAGGCTGAGCATTTTTTGACCCACTAATTGCCGCAAGCTTTCATTGGCCCTTATGTAACCATGAAGGGCAAGCACTGGGCATAATAGTTTAATTTGACTGCTCTCCTTTGACTTTGACATAGGAGGATTAAACAATGCCAGCTTGATTGCCTGGTTCTTAAATAAGGTCGGGAGTCTCTTGGGGAGGAATGTCGGGTTGGGCCACAATGTCACTACTGAGCCATCAGCATTCCAACACATGCAAGATGCATTAACTGATAATGTGTAGAGCTCATTTATGCATTTAGCTGAAGTAATAGCCAGGAGAAATGCAGTCTTAAATGAAAGCCACTTTAGGTTACTCTGCTCCATAGGCTCCACAGGGTGCTGTGTAAGCGACTTTAAAACCAGACTCAGATCCCATGAGGGCACCCAAATGGTCTGAGTGGGGCACAATCTCTGAGCACCTCTAAGAAAACGAGTAATTAAAATTTAAGACCCCAATGGTTGACCGTCATTATGCCACAATTGCAGCTGCATATAATCTTAGGGTAGAGGCCGCCCTGTTGCTTTCTAGCAGGGACTACAGAAAGCGTAATTCAAAGGGTACAGGTTATCGTTCTGGGACAATTTTTCGTTCCCTACACCAATCAGAGAACAGCTTGAACCGGCAAGTGTAGACAGTCCTGGTGGAGGGTGCTCTAGAGTTCAAGATTGTATTTTTCACCTCATGGTCACAAGCCCTCAATAGTTATTCTGGCTACTCAGAGGCCAAACACAGAGCTGCAGACGGTCTGGGTCTGGGTGCCAAATCTGCCATTCTAACTGGTGGAGGAGACCTTGCCTCCTGGGAAGGCTCCAGGGTTCTCCTTCAAGGAGCTTGAACACTACAGGAAACCATGGCCTCCCGGGCCAATTCAGTGCCACTAGGAGCAGCCTGTGGTGCCCTTGACGGATCCTGTGAAGAGTCACCAGGATTAAGGGGGTCAGAGATAAGGCATAAAGTAACAGGTCTGGCCAGGCATGCACTAGTGCATCCTGACCCAGAGGGCTGGACTCCTCTGTCAGAGAGAACCAGTGGGTCATGGACGCTGAGGTGAAGAGGTCCACCTCTGCTCGGCCAAATCATTGCCATATAATTTCTACTACCTGCTGGTTGTCTCCATTCTCCCGGGGGAGAGACAAAAAAATCAAAAGTGATGACTTCATTGACCACGGGTCCAGAATGATGCTATAAACTTCACAGGCTGATTCAGAGTTAGCAGACTTTTGCTAAAATTTACAACGAGGCCAAGCTGGGTAACGGGAAATCAGCAGGTTGCTTTCTTCTGCTGCCTGCTCTTGAGATGGAGAGCAGAGGAGCCAGTTGTCCAAGTACGGAAGCACCTGCACCACCTTGGTTTGGATTGGAGACCGTGCTGCAGCCATACACCTGGTAAAGAGTGGATAAGGGAAAGGCTGAATGGCAACAGCAGCGCATAGTAAGTTCTGTAATTCGGTATTGACTGGCAAGAGAACAAATAATGCATAAATGTATGCCTGGATGAGAAGATCATCTGTAATTCGGCATTGATGTCATGGGCAGCAAGCATTAGGCCTCAAGGTCTCCTCTGCCAAGAAAACAAAAGACGCAATAAGTGGGTCAATTTTAGGCATCTGTCCCAAGCTATTAGAATCTGCCTCCTGCATTGCAGCCAAGGCCTTGCTCGTGCTGGTATGGTGTGTAAGAGACTTGGGATTTGCCCAGCACTTCTGTAGCTCCTCTATGTAGTGCTTGGATGGGGGAGCATTAAGAGCAGAAGGTTGCGAGGGTTATTGGCAAGTTCTACTCACCCCCCACGCATCAGAAATTTCAGCCTTTGTTACTTCAGATAGTTTTTTACAATATTCGGTTATATCATTTGGATTGCAGAACGCACCCGCTACCTTCCAAAGACTGGTAAATTTGTTCCAAACTGTAACGCCTACCTTGATGACCTCGTTGTTTAGTCATCTGTGTGGTTAGAGCATATGTCACTATTGAAAACTTTATTCAAGCAGTTGGCAAGTGTCTCGCTAACATTAATTCTGGCAAAGTGTGAATTTGGACTGGCGACAGTGACTTAGTTCAGGGATAACCAAAAACTACCAAAAATTTTACAATTTACTCACACTCATGAAATTTTTGTGACTTTATTCCTTATGCAGAACACAAAAAGAGACTTGTAAAACTTTGAAATGTCAGGTTGTTTCTCACCAAAACCTACTGTATGTCTTCAGAGGTCTTGGAATATGATGCACGAGTCGAATGGACACCTTTTATGACACTTTTAGATCCTTTTAAGCTTTTAAGAATCAAATGCCATCGTATTGAAAAGACTGGAATATTCATGACAATTAATTTGGTTGTGTTCTGCATAAGAAAGAAAGTCATACTGGTTTGAAACAACATGAGGGTGAGTAAAGTATGACAGAATTTCCATTTTTGGTGAACTATTCCTTTTACAGCTACAGTGAATATGCACAATAAACAAAACATTACAGAAGGATACCGTTCATGGCATGTTATACATTGATGCTGTTGATAAAAACTAGCAACATTTTAATACAAAATTGCAGAAGTAATCCCTACATATTGCACAATGTATGTCATGTGATCTGCTTACCAGCCTGTTTCTTCCGGTGGGCAAGCATGCACAGAATGAATAATGGCAGATGTAATGACTGATTGGATAAATATGGGATTGATGAGACAGATATACGAAAGCAGACTAACATACAGTATTTTACAAGCAACACAGAATCTAATTTTTAACAACAGCAGTGATGGCAAAAGCAAAGTGATGGCGTTAGCGAAGCTGCGGGTGGTCTGTTTTATTACTCCTGGTATGGAATGATTGGTGATGAGGGGTAGTGACGTCAGCAGGTTAATGATGATTGATGGATGAATGGACCAAAAATGGGATCTAAGAAAGTGAAAGTGAACAGACAGACATGGGGAAAAAACAAAACACACACACAAACTAGTGATGGGAAGTCCGATTATTTTCCGAGAAGTGGTTCTTTCGGAGGGCTTGTTTCAATGAACCAGTTAAAAAACACAATTCACCAGTTTACATCATTGCGTAATGATATCACTACACATAATGCTAATACACCAGCGTCATAGAGTACATGCACAAACACATTAAATAAAGTTATATGTAAGCGCATATTGCTGATTATTACATTTTATATAATTAAGTTATAATAATAAGTGTGTTTATTGACTAGGGCTGTCAAATGATTAAAATATTTAATCACAATTAATCACATAATTTTTGTAGTTAATCACAATGAATTGCAATCTCTTCATGAGTGGACAAAATATGCTTCATCCAGATGTATTTTTCAGTCATCCACACAAAACCTACCATACCAACAGAGTTGAACAATAGAAAATTCAACTCAATTCAAATTATGTACAAAATATGGTAGTAGACAGGATTTGTATGCTGCTTTGCAAACTTATGCAAGTTTTGACAGATATGTAAAAAAGTCTAATGAAAAACTGAACCAAAAACACACAAACATAAACACACAGAGCAGCTGTGTGTAATTCTCTCTCTCACTCTCGAACCGTCGTCACCGGCCACCTTTATCTCTCGCACGCCCCCATCAGGCTGATTGGGGACCGGGCGTGTATTGTTCCAGCCCAGCCCCGCCCTCCTCCACTCTACAATCTGAAACATACATTTCGCCCCATAATCACGGGCATGCTCAATGTCAGCAGCTCATCGGTTCTCAGTATGTCAGACACTCCGAAAGAGGTGATTCTCAGTTCAGTGTACGGTTGACTCGAGAACTGTTGCAGCCCAAGCATTCAGTCCGATTTGTGAACTAGTTGGAGTGGATCATTGGATTGGAATAACAGGAAGACATAGTGGAACTAACATAAACTTCAAGTACTAGAGTGCGAGTAGGAGTGCTAAAGTTTATTTTTCGATGGTGGAGTAATTAAGCTGGTTTTTGTTGAATTTCCAGGAAAAATATCAGATAGTGTGATAAATTCCTGATGCGTCCTCCTGGAGGAGTACCGCACCGGCACATACTGCACTGGCATCAACCTCAAGCTTTAAAGACTGTGTCAATTCTGGCTGCATCAGCACTGGTGCATTACACGTCTTTTAACACTCTCAAAAGCATGTTGGCAGTCATCTTTTCAAATGAAAGATTTGTATGGGGAAAGCAAATTTGTGAGGGGGTGAGCAACAGTAGAAAAGTTTATAAAAAACGCAGTAATACCCTGCCATGCCAAGAAGTCGGCACAACTCACCACAAAATCTGATTACCCGCCAGGTTCTGACTCCCAGCTACCTGATTGGCCCTTATCCCTAAAGCCCACCCCTACACCCACCTCTAACCTCATTGGTCCCTACACCTAAAGCCCATGCCTACACCTAAACATAAGGATACTACTGAGTCAAAATTTGGCATGTAACTGGCTGCTTTGGGGACTCCTTGATCAATCGTGAGCCCTCTGCAGAGGCAACAACTAATTAGAATATATGCCCTATAAACTTTCAATGGTACTTCAGTCGCCTACCACATGTTATGGGGAATCAGGGTTTTAATCTGGAGAGGGATACCTACCCACATCCAAGAAAACCAAAGAGCGTGCAACTTATTTATTTACACTTGAGCACTGCCTTATGGACCACACACACAGTCTGAACCTGTGGATGATGAGACACTGATAAATGCATCAGCACACATTATAAAATAATTTAAAATTGTTTTGCTGTACTGTGCTGTTTTATGGTGTGATGGTTTTTCAGTGGCATCTTTGTGTACACATTTACAACTGTACAGTTACTGCTGTGTCAAAAGTCCTTATATGGGGATGGTTTGGTTTTTTTTGCGAATTGATTAACTTTTGGCACGTGAAGTTCCATCCATCCATCGTCAACCGCTTATCCTGTGTACAGGGTCGCGGGGGGCTGGAGCCTATCCCAGCTAACATTGGGCGAAAGGCGGGGTACACCCTGGACAGGTCGCCAGTTCATTGCAGGGCCACACATAGACAGACACACACTCACACACTCACATCCACACCTAGGGCAATTTTTGGAGACACCAATTAACCTAGCCTGCATGTCTTTGGATGGTGGGAGGAAGCCAGAGCACCCGGAGAGAACCCACGCAGACACGGGGAGTACATGCAAACTCCACACAGAAAGGCCGGGGCAACCGGGGTTTGAACCCACGACCTTCTTGCTGTGAGGCGACAGTGCTAACCGCTGCACCACCGTGCCGCCCCACGCACGTGAAGCAAAAGCAGTAAGTTATGTTTGGCATATGGGCATGTGTGAGCTCAATTTTCCAGGTTTATTGTCCATGGAGGGTTCCAAAAGCAAATTGTGAAGTAAGTTGTTTTCAGCTGTACAGGCTGTGATTAACTGAACCCCCCAACAAAAACCCTAAACCTGAACCTAACCATCAGTGGGGTAAAAATGTAATGTTAGAGGGGAAAATGGAACCTTTGAATTGCATTTTTTATTGATTATAGTAATGCGTTTACTTCCTGGTTTCAATGCAAGATCCAAACCCAGGTCACCATTCGCCTGATGCAACGCACTTTCGGTCATGCCACAGGGAAAGCAAACACTGTAGCAGATGCAAAAATATCTAATATGAGATGGCACTTGTCGGTGTGTCGGCATAATGTGGCCACTCCTAGGGTACTGGAGGTATTGGAAACAACATGCAGACTTCCTGTGTGATCATGTTGGTTGCTATGGGATACAAACAAACAGAGCAATGTTTTGATAGTGCCACAGAGCCATTGTGTTTGCACTTTTCAAGAAAATCAACCTACAAATGGCTTAATTATAGTTGTCTCTACATATTAAGCTGGGATAGATGTATTTTAACATGGACAAAATTAAACACATTCTAAGAACTTGAAAGACTGAAGAAGACATTACGATACCATGCTCACTTCCTATTCCTAATCAAAATTCTCACCCACAACAAGTCTCACTTAGAAAGCCACAAGGGCACATCTTAGACAAGAGGAGTGAGGGATGGAGAGACATCAAAGCATTGTGAATGTGAAGAAGGCACTGGGAGAGAAACACAATGTGTCGAGGAGAGAGGAGCTTTTGAAATAGTTGAGTTGGTGTTTTGCAGAGCCCATCTTGATCTGACAGGGCTGTGATGAGTTTCAAACTGAGGCTGACTATGCGAGAACACTGTAGATAACTTTACACAACAGACCCGCTCAAACTAGCCCAAAACAGATAAGACAAGACCTGCCAATTTGAGCACAAGCCAGCCAGAAGCAATGCCTATTGGGTAGGACCAACCAAGAATGGCACAAACCAGTCCACACTAGTAAGAATCAATCTAAACCAGTTCAGACCAGCTCAAACTGGTCTTGAGTAGAAAAAGAAAATCTTGAGTTGAGATTAGTTGAAGTTAGTTGGGTTTCTAATGTTTAATGTCTAATAGTATCTAATGATGCAAACAATATGTTACCTGCTGGCCATAAGGAGAACTACATAATGTGTAATAAAACAATAGAGAATAATTAGTTTTTTTTTAATAAATATAAAACTATAGAGCACATCCATCCATCCATCCATCCATCCATCCATCCAATTTGCAGCATCATTCATGTCCACAGAACCAACAGTGTTAGTGTGTGTAGGGATTTGTCTGTTTGTTATCATACTCTGTGGTAGAATCAGTGAATAGAACAGACATTAAAATATGCCAAACTAATGGAATATTTTTCATTCTCCCTCTCTCACAAAGACGCACGCACAATTCAGGCAAATTCATGAGTAGAATGACTGGTTCATAAAACCAAATGCCTCTGGCAGCTTTGTAATGGGAATACAGTTTTCAGTGACAAAAACACAGGCGCACATGCACACTTTTTATTCATACTGTCTCAGAGACAAAGTGGGGGACACAGAGATGTGAATAAACATTCATAAATTCATCTCTGAAAGCAAAGTTGTCAGAAAAGATATAATAAAAGGAACTTTCTACAGCAACCAGCTTTCATTAAAAATGAACGCATGGGAAAGGGTAAGCACAAACATCAGCATCGGATATGCAGTAAAAATGTCACCAGAGGTAAAAGCAAAGGCTAAATCATTCAGAAACTAAAAACACACCTTTCATTTTGTTCTGGTGTAAACAAGCAAAGCAAGGTGATGCTTGATAACCTTTGCAAACAAGTCTGACTGACTCCAAAAGAGCATAAAGGTTAGAAGGTTTCTCTGACTCTCTTTTTAAATTGATTTGCAGTCGTTTTCCAAAAATTACCCATCCATCCATCCATCCAACGGACCAAGGGAGGGGTTACTATGTTATCATAGGTAATTATGAATCTGAGAGGACATCAATGACGTGTGGAGTCCCACAAGACTTAATTCTTGCACTGCTCCTGTTCAACCTGTATATGACCCCACTTGGCCAAATTATTAAAAAGAACCAAATTGAATGCCATAGATATGCAGATGACACCTAGATCTCCCTAGCCCTATCGGCAAATGTCTAAAGCCCCAGACACTCTGTGCCAGTGCATTGATGAAATTATCAGTTGGAAGGGCCGAAACTTCCTTAAGTTAAACAACAACAAGATAAAGGTCATTGTATTTGGCAAAAAAGACAAAATTCCCAAGGTGAACACATACCTTTACTCCAGGGGTCTAAAGACAAAAAATCAAGTCAGGAATCTTGGTGTCATTTTGGAGTCAGAACTTAATTTCAGAAGTCACATCAAAGCTAAATCAGCCTACTATCATCTCAATAATATAGCCAGAATAAAATGTTTTGTATCCAGTCAAGACTTAGAGAAACTTGTTCATGCATTCATCACCAGTAGGGTGGACTACTGCAATGGACTTCTAACCGGGCTTCCCATAAAGATCATTAGACACCTGCAGCTCATTCAGAATGCTGCTGCTGCCAGGATTCTCACCAGAACACAAAAAATCAGAGCATATTATTCCAGTCCTCATGTCTTTACACTGACTTTCAGCCACATTTAGAATCGATTTTAAGGTACTATTACTAGTTTATAAATAACTCAATGGCCTAGGACCTAAATACATTGCAAATATGCTTGTTGAATATAAACCGACTTCTCAGATCATTAGATCTAGTCAGATCAAGTCAGTTAGAAATTCAGAGGGTTCAGTCAAAACAAGGTGAGACTTTAGAAATTAGCTATTACGCCATCCGCAGCTGGAACCAGCTTCCTGAACAGGTCAGATGTGCTCCAAAAGTAGCCACATTGAAATCCAGATGGAAAATGCATCTGTTCAGATGTGTATTTCTATCTAACTATCGATCCGTGCATCCAGCCATCCATGAGAATGAGAGAAAAAAACTGTAGGTCACAACTGCAGTGAGAAAGGCAAGAGAAGGGGAAAGAAAACCTTTGTAATACTACTTTACAAACACTCTTGTAGAAAAGGGGCAAGATTTCCCCTCTGATAATACAAAACTTTTACTCTAAAGCTTCGCACGCACATGAGAAAGGCTATGAATGAGAAATTAGGACAAAAACATCCTCTGCTGAGCCCAGAAGGAGAGTTTTACATTTCAGCATGCTCAGTGATCCATTACCTTACTAAAACATGGCAGTATGTGGGCAAATACAAAGGCCAGGCAATCTATAAAAGACAATGGTGCTGGTTCTGCAAGTCTATTAACGCTATGAATGGCGAGATGAAAATTGAATGTGTAGTTTAGAGTAATTGTAGTACAGAAAAAAAGACAAACTTTGAGTGAAGTCTGGTAAAAAGGCTCTTAAGCATCCCTGAGGGGCTCTGTTTATATTCTGAAACATACACACACACACACAAATGCTAACATGAACAGAAAATATAAAATATTGGATACCTCTAATGGTTTAGTAAATCATTTGCACCTCTGAGAAGCTGGCATAGAAGAAAGCCAAAACTGGATTGATTTAAAGTCAGACTTAAATCTTTATCTGTATTCAGGAGGAAACTTCCTATCGGACACGTCCATTGATAACCATCAGAAAAGGCCATCAAGCAGTCTGAAAAAGCGAAATATCAAAGAATGAACGGGTACAAAATCTGGCCAAACGAAGGTGTTTTTGTGGTTTGCAACAGCTCACCAAGGCAAACATTCAGGAAAAATTCTTACCATCTTCCTACTGCCATAGTCAATGTCCACCTACTTTAAGACCGACAGCTCCGTTCAGTCAAAGATCAGACAACATGAACACCGGCATGCAGAATTTTTAACGAGCTTGTGCAAACTAACCTACATTCGTACGATCGTTCACATAGAGACATTTTCCAAAACATTTCATATGACTTTTTTTTACCAAATTAGTCTACAAAAGCAATCAAATCTACTCAAATACTCTTAAGTGCCAATTTACTCATGTGCCATCTGTAGTCGAAAGCCATTAAAAAATCTGCCCAATGTAAGATATGCCTATCATCATTCTTTGTCTGAATTCTACCCATTCACACACATTTATACATCCATCTTTGCAGTAGTATCAGTGTCATCATAAATTACAAAATTGGAGCATTTTATGGCCGCATATAGCATGTTAGCACATTAGCGCCATAAATTCAGAATGTAAACATGACAAATTACACATTATCTACAAAATATACACAACTTTAAATCACCGTTGTGTAGTTAATAAAGCTTCTTTTACTGATCCTGTGTGAATTCCACTCATAGGATGGTGCACGAAGTCATTGATATCACTTTTAAATATCATATTATTTGATGTTTTACATGTGGTCTTGTATGTCCTCATATTTAAATGCTCCTCTAAACGCATCCTTTAGTGGTATGGCTGGTGTCTGAATGTTCACAAACAGTATGTTGTTGCTCAGCCATTTTAAACTTCATTTTGGCTGTGAAGAACAAAGAAGCACTTCGCCATTAGTTGCCGGGGTCTTTAGCCATAAATGTTGGACTGTTGGATTTTGTCACTGTTTGTCACTCCTGACAGTGCTGAAGAGGAAGTAGAAGTAATGTGAGCTCGACCGAGTGAACCAGGTTCATCAGGAGAATCCATCATGGGATGTCATGTACACTGAATCTCAAATACCAACACTTTTTCTCTGCAGTGTTAGCACAGATTAGCCTACCCCCACAAAAAGATCTCAGGATAACCGGAGCCATGGCTTAGTGGTCTGCAAACATGGTTTGAGCTTTGGCACTCATGCATCATTTACTGTCCTTCCTCAACTCTAAACAAGATAAAAGTGTCAAAAGACCAAGACTAAAATAAAAAGATCCTAGGTGTAGATCTGGAATGGTATACTAACTAAGGTTGGTTGTGGCTTAGTTGTTTGCGCACATGCTTGGGACAAATTGAGTTGTGGAGCTGGTGTGGGCAGTGATTGTTTGAATCTGGCTTGCAACATTTACCAATTACATGAAAAGTACAAAAAGAGAGCGGAGAGTCTGAGAGAGCAGCCTGGAATTACACGTTTCACCTGCCGTTTAGACTAAATGTATATTTTATTCAATGTTGTGCACAGGATCGTTAACTCTAGCTGTTTTAGTGCTCAGAGAAACCGCAATGCGATTGGGAGTCCAATTCAAGGTGAGAGATCTCATGGGCCAGGAATGCCAGACTGGTATTACTGTCAATTACATTGGCTATTGGGCACAGAACACACTGAGAACTATGTGTGTGCATGTGTGGGAAGTCCTGCGGTTAAGACTGTTTAAACGCCGAAGAATTTCTCTGTCGTTAATGATGTATAATTACCTAAACCACACTAGACTCGAGAGGAGGCTTTTGATTTTGAAACACTCCAGTGCTTGTCCTCTGTCTCACTCTCTCACTCGATCATTGGCTTAATTGAATCAATGTAAGAGACCTTAAAGTCAAAAAGTGCTTTTCTTTGTCTACCTCACTCTCTTTCTCTTTACACCCTGTAATATACAGTGGCCCAAATATATTATCCAAAAATATGAATGCCATTGAATTGCACAAAAAAGGTTTGCAAGATTTAAAATGATAAAACACTGTATTACTCAGCTCTCTTGATTAATTGATTTTACTTGGTCAATTGTGGCATTCTGTGATCAAATATTTGTTTAACTGTTCGATGATGATTTAAAGTAATATGTGTGAATGCAGTAGATAATGTGATTTATCACGTTTACATTCTGCATTCATGGCGCTAAAGTGCTAACATGCTTTATGTGGCCATAAAATGCGCTGGTTACCCTCTGTTATTGTATTTTATGATGACACTGATGCTACTGCAAAGGTGAGTGTATAAAAGAGTGTAATGGGCAGAATACAGATATAAGAATGAGGCACATCTCACTTTGGGCAGATGTGAATGGCTTTCAGCTGCAAACAGCACATGAGTGAAGCAGCATTTCAAACTACGAGTGAATAGGCACTTTATTTGATACCTTTTGATGAATTAATAAAAAAATACTTTTAAAATAAAAGAAAAATCGAAGTCTTGGAAAATGTCTTTATGCGAATGATCGTACAGATGTATGTAAGTTTGCACCAGCTTGTTAATAATGCTACATGCCAGTGTGTTGACTGATCTTTGAATGAATGGTGCTGTCAGCCTCAAAGTAGGTGGAGCTCCAGGTCACATCTACTGATGACGTTGACCAATGGCAGTAAGACGGTGTTTAGCAGCCGGTATGAAGTTTACTAAAAGTTCGTACTGGCGAGCTGTTAACGAACCAAAATAGCGAACTCAAAAACACCTTTGTTTTAGCCAGATTATGTTCTAAATTATGTCACACCTATTCGTTGAAGTATGCCGGAGACATAATGCAGTCACATTGAAATAATTTTTGTTTGTTTGTTTGCTTTTTTAAGTGTCCAAATACTTTTTGAGGGCACTGTAGATAATGTAACACCATTTTATAGATTTCATCCAGAAATTCTACTGTATTGAGTATTGGATTTACATTAGGGACAAATTCATTGATCCGTGCCACCGTGTTCTAAAATGCTCAGGTTTATCTGCTCAAGAATAGAAAGCACAGCTTGTTTCAGGTGTATTCATGTCCAGGCGGTGTTCTGTCCTTGTCAGACAGATTGTGGGTATTTTACAGTACTCTAAGAGCCTTCTGCTTTACCAGGACAAACAATCTCAAAACACATTTGAGTCCTGGTCAGTTGGGTGGCAATTGGTATGTGCATGCAAAAAACCAACCTGGCCATCTGGTGTTAACATTTTATTTATGCTGTATATAGGTAAGATTTGTACTAAAATATTTAGTAAATTGTTCAAGGCTCTTAACACAATCCTAGGTTGTTTGGTTCAAACAACCTAGGATTGCAAGCATCTGTCAAGCTACACTAAAAATCAGTCTGCAAAGTTCTGAGTTAGTAGTGATGTTCATTCTGTCTTGTAGAGCACATGTTTGAGAAAAGGAGGGATTTTCATCAATTATGAATGGAAGGAGAAGAGGGACTATAGAGCAAAGAGAAAATTCTCTTGCTATAAAAGAAGGATGAACCTAAATCCAGAGAAAAAAATACATGCCTGTAACATGCACATGTTGTTCCACTGTTTCCACCAATAGCTAGTGTGTGGTGGGTGTACTGGCGCACTATGGCTGCCATCGCATCATCCAGGTGGATGCTGCACAGTGATGGTGGTTGAGGAGATTCCCCCTATATTATGTAAAGCACTTTGAGTGCTTAAAAGCACTTTATAAATGTAAGGAATTCATATTATACAACTTGTGTGCTATATATGCAGTCTTCAGAAAGCATACCATAGCGTATATTAGACGGCATCTGGATACACTGTTTTTATACAAGATATAAAATCAGAATACATTAAAATCAGACAGAATGAATTTCATTACAGTAATGAGTATTACAGGATTAATGAGCATCCTTGGGGGGAAATTATCTTAGTTGTCATGAAAATGCTTTTTCTTTGTTAAATATGGCATGGAAATATATTTTAAGATTAACCACGTATGTGCACCAATACGGTAACTGAAAAGGACTCTGAAGTGCAAAGATGTGAAAGAGTTCATTACAGATACAGACAGAGAGAGTCAGAAAGAGACACTGGTGAGAACAAAAAGAGCATTTACACTATCCAAACCAGAGGGATGAATTGGAATCATCTGAAAGAAAGACCTTGATGCTAAAGTCTGCCTTTCATCTTTTATTCACACACCCACGCTTGTACTCGTGTTCACATGTGCTAAACAGAAATCAAGAGAAATGCACTTGCTAAAAGACCAACACTGTTCTCAGTCACATCCACAGTACACACTGAACATCACATTTGCACTGTTCCATTACAGCTAGAGAAAGAGAAAGTGTGTGAGAGAGAGAGAGAGAGAGAGAGGTAGGTAAAGTAATGAATATAGGCAGCTTTGCCCACAGGAAAGGAGGGATGGAGAGAAGTTAAGAAAAAGGCGAGAAAAGACTAAGAGTGGATAAAAAAACATAAAAGAAGGACAGAGTAATAAAAAAAGGCAGTGAGATCTGGCGGAACAGAGAAAAGAAAGAGAACTGGACACATGACAGGTCTAAGGGCGTCACAAGACTCCTTCTAGATTCTGTGAGTCCCCAGCACAATTTTACTGAGAAATACTTGTCCTACAAGGTTGATTACCAAATACAGATCAAGGAAACCAACTTGACCACATGGGAAATTAACATGTTTCTTTTGTAAGTTAATGTACCCTGAAATCAACCCTAGCCGAAATATTGACAAACGTCATCCCCCATCAGACATTTTTGCATCACTTCCTTGCATGAAGACATCAAAAACCACATCTGAGACATCGGTTCTGTTCCAGAGGGAACCAGGAAGTAATTGCGTTCACATAAATAATGATGAATGTGATTTTGAGTTTGCATTTATGCTCTAAAATGACATTTATACTGCCGCAACGGACGCTTCCAGTCTAGACAGCATCATTCCAATATCAAATATTGCCCATTAATATAAAAAGTTAATTTCTGACACTGTTTTTAACACATACTGAAATTATTGCAAAACACTACTCAAGACAATGTAAAAATGCAGCTCCCAAAGTCACCAGAATTTAGCACTTTTGTGCTGTTTAAAAAAAGCACAAAAGTTAAGAAACAAAATGTCCCTGGATGGCTGTTCCTAAAAAATGTTTTTAATATATTTTGCACTGTTGTCCGCCTCTCGTAACTTCTTACTTGTTCCTCCTTCTCTGTCCTGTAAGACATACAGTAGATTGATCCAGTGTCATTTGAATTCCTTTAATGCTGCCTTTATGTGCTCTCTGAGCTTCAAAGATTTGGTACCCATTCACTTGCATTCTATCAACCAACTGAGTTGAGAAATTCTTCTGAAAATCTTTGTAAAAAAAATAACACACATCTAGGATGGCATGAGGGTGAGTAAATGTTCATTAATATCCTTATCTCTGTATTTGGAAGCATGTTGTCCATAAGAACAATCCACCGCATCTGTCAAATGGCGTGCACGCTTCAACCTTGCACATGCAGAAATGCTCACAATCGCGATAGGCAGGGCAAAACATTTGCAATTAACATGTTTACAAGGATGTATACAGTAGGCACTGATATTTACTTTGACATTGCAATGAATGTCATATAGATAAAATGTATTCATTTTGAAATGTGTCTTAAAGGTATAATTCACCCCAAAAATTTTAATTCTTGTCATTTATCCACCCTCATGCCATCCCAGATGTGTTTGACTTTCTTTCTTCTGCAGAACACAAACTAAGATTTTTAGAAAAATATCTCAGCTCTGTAGGTCCATACAATGCAAGTGAATGGTGATGAAATGTTTGTAGCTCCAAAAGACACATATAGGAAACATAAAAGTAATCCATTCGACTCCAGTGGTTAAATCCATGTATTCAAGCTTTATAAAAGGTGTGGGTGAGAAAAAGATGAAAAGTCATTTTTTTTTAAACTCTAAATCTACACTTTCACTTTTACATCTGAAAGTCAAATGTGGTGCACTTGTTGAAAGTTAAAGTGGAAATTTGGAGTAAAAAAGGACATTTAGTTCCATTTCTCATCCACACCTTTTATATTGCTTCTGAATACATGGATTTAATCACTGGTGTCTTATAGATAGTTGATATTCTTTTGAAAATCTTTGTTTGTAAACTATCCCTTTAAGTGTCCACATACTTTTGTGAGGCCATTGTTTATGCCAATATACACTTAAATTGTCTAATGAGGCCATTGGTGGCTCAGCGGTGAAGGCTCTGGGTTACTGACCGAAAAATCAGGGGTTCAAGCCCCAGCACTGCCAAGATACCACTGTTGGGCCCTTGAGACCCTTTTTTTACATTCTTAAAAAATAAATATTTTAATCTTAATGTGTTTAACACCTGCTGTGGCTGCCGGAACATGAGCCCATCACATTAGTGAAGCTGTAATATCAGTACAAAGATTATGTACGATTAAATGGACCTACTTCTCTTTTTAGTTTCCGCCATGACTCCCGTGCAGATGTTTAATGGAGATTTGATTGAAGCAGCTCTCTGAAAACAGGCTCTTGTTGTTGGCCTCTGGTTTGCGACAAATGTGAATTTCTTGCAAACCAGATTCTGGGTTGACTGCCAAAGTCATTACTGGAACCTTGAGATACATTTATGCTTAAATATTGTGTGTGTGTGTGTGTGTGTGTGTGTGTGTGTGTGTGTGTGTGTGTGTCTCCACTTCCTTGTGTGCATCTATGTACGACCTCATAGTATGAATTATGGGTATTTCACAGAGAACAGGAGTCACTGACGAGGCTATTTAGTTATCTGTATTGGCAAAGTCGCTTGACCCTCATGATTACTGCAATAACAGTAAATAATTGGCAATTAAGTAATCCTCTAGGGCATGGAAGCCTTTAGTGAGGCTTTTTGCTCATTAAGAGATGGATGTTATGTTCCTGTTCGCACTTGAGGTCAATACATGTACACAAACATACACAAACCCACAAAGCAAGATGATTCGTTTCAACAACCAACGAGCGTCACAACAGTATATTTAACTCCTTATCTTGCTTTCTCTTTATTACCTTAACATGACTAGGCAGGCCGAATTTCTGAATGCTAGGTGTAGTTGATGGGAAAATGTGAATTTGCTTATATTCATCTGTCAAATTTAGAAAGTTGCAGAAGTTCAGAATGTCGTCTATTTTGTCTAATTGTCTATTTTTCACTGGGGAGAACATTTTATGTTTTAAACTATGTTTTCATGCTACCCTTTAACCTCAAAAGATGAAGGAAAATATCATTCTGCATGATCTGACCCCTATCAATCAGTTCTTGAAGAAACATTTGAGGTTGACTTGAGCTGCAGGAGAGAATCTGATTGAATCAGATTTCATCAGACATTCGCCATTCTAGAGTTTTAGAAACAAGTTAGTATTCTATTAATATCAATCCTACAGCCTGCTAACAGATCAACTTCACTGCCTGGGTCCATAGAAACATGTCTTTAGCTCTGCAATCTCTTCATTTCTCCATCAAGCCACTTACACTCAGCAAAGTCCAGATTATAATGTTTTTGAGGTTTTTGAGGGGTTTTTCGGGGCGGCTGTGGCTCAGGTGGTAGAGCAGATCGGCTGCTAATTGCAGGGTTGGCGGTTCGATTTTTGGCCCACACGACTCCACATGTCAAAGTGTCCTTGGGTAAGACACTGAACCCCAAGTTGCTCCCAATCTCCCAATGGCAGGCTAGTGCCTTGCATGGCAGCTCTGCCATCATTGGGGTGTGTGTGTGTGTGTGTGTGTGTGTGTGTGTGTGTGTGTGTGTGTGTGTGTGTGTGTGTGTGTGTGAGAATGGGTGATTGGGACACAGTTTAAAGCACTTTGGTAACCTCTAAGGTTAAAAAAAGCGCTATATAAGTGCAGACCATTTACCATTTGCTAGCTGTTAATGTACGCTGAAAAATCACAGTTAACTCACTAAGCTACATTAGTGTTTAGTGCCACATTATAATAATATATATAAAGTTGTAATGTTTTGAGAATAATCTCATAATAGGTCTATACGAGAACAGTCATAAAGCTTTGAGAAAGTTGGAACAAGATATTAAAGCAGTAATATTTTAGAATAAAGTAAAAAATTCAGTGAATCAAGTTGGAGCATTTTAATAGTAATATTATGGAAATAAAGTAAAAATTACCAAATAAAAAATGGAAAAATATGAGATTAAAGTATCAAAATCAAAACTACAAAAATGTTTTAGCATTATGAGATTAAAGTCATAGCATTATGAGATTAACACAGAAAATAAAGTCGTATGACGATGTTAATGTTTTAAGCACTGTGATAACAAGTAACAATATTTTGGAAATTAAATACAATTTATGAGAATAAAGTTGTGAGCATTATAAATTAAAGTAGTAATATTTTGAGAATAAATTACAATTTACAAGCATGTAGTAGTCTTATGAAATTAGTGGTAACATTGAGAATTATAATATAATATTATAATATAACAATTAATATTATATTATTTTCAAATGTATATATATTATGACCAATATTCTCGCTTCATGGCTTCATCACACATAATCACACTTAGCTTATTGACGAAAAGACTATTGTATAGGCACTAAACGTATTACTCCTTTTTCTACTTGTGCCATTCAGTACACAGTAAAAACACACGTTTCAATGAAGTTTTGGAGCGTATATGAGGCAGGCTAGTTACGTAAGCATTTCAGTTCACAGGAAAAATTGGTCTGGCCGAGTGTGAAGTCAGCAGACATTTAGTAGACTTACAAAGTGACTTACAGTTCAACAGACTTATCACAGGGACAGTCTACCTGAAGCAGCCTGAAGTTTAGTCACTTGTAGCCAATCATTTGACTTATTGACTAATACAGTGTGGTCCGCTTTTCAGCTTATTCTGGCCAAGAACTGACCACTTAAAGATGAATTGATGGTCTATCCAGTTCAGCCTGTGGATATCTTATTTACTTGCTAATAAGTGCCTCAAACAAAACTCTGAATATCTTTCAAAGTTTTGATGCTACTTTGGCAAATCCAGTGATTACAGTATTTCTTCCTCAAAAGTGTTAATTGTAACAACTCATTACCTTGTAAACACAAGGCAGACTGATACTAATGTGAGACGCTGAATCACAAACAGAACCCATTCCCCCTGACAAAACTGGCCCACTCCAGACAATAACAAACCTGGACTAGCTCTAATGGGAAGGTGACATTCAACCGGCCCACTTCGGAACCAGATGTGTTTGTCTGGACCTTTTTTCTGATGCTCTGCTAATTCATTCCTCTTTCTCCAATCTTAAACTGCACAGCCATTAATTTCTTTCATTCCTTTCATCCATTCTCATTCATTCACTCATTCTTCTCTTCCTCTATCACCTTTCATTCCTCTATAACCAAGCTGGCAGCTCTTTCTCTATCTCTCTCTTTTCTTTTCTTTCTATTCCCATTCTTGTCATGTCCACAGCTTAGAGCATGAAAAAGAGGACCAAAATGAAATCAGTATTCTACTCATATCTGCTGCAATGTGTGTGTAAGACTGCGCGTGTATAAGTGTGTGTGTGTGTGTGTGTGTGTGTGTGTTTGTGTCTGTGTGTGTGTGTGTGTGTGTGTGCGCTCTAGAGGGGGTTGTTGTTCACGTTTAAGGATCCTTGAAAACAGAATTAGCTGAAGGGTCTCTGCAGTCAGCAAATCTTCAGTGAATGATGAACAAATCTACACATACACAAGCATTCAACAACAAGCAGTAGCACCAACTACATGGAAAAATGAGTTAAAATGATGTGTAATTATTAGGCCCACAAGGAGTCTGCTGAATTTTTAAAGACCCTTTAATTTGATTTTATTTTAGTATGTGGTAATGGAGAGCATTTTTTAGTGGAGGAAAACACCGCTCCAATGTGGATGAGAGTCTGTAAACACAGAAAATGATTGCACTTTCAATCAAACATACATTGGCCTGTATGTGGACATTCATTTTATTGAATCTTGTTTCCATACAATGAAAGTGAATTGAGGCAAACTTTCGGCCAAACATATTTGAAATGCCGCCAAGCAGCTACACGGCTCGTACATTATCAATTTGAATGGCGAGCGAAATGTACAAAACTGCTGTCGAAGAAATAACTGGATTCCATTTCACATTTTTTAATGACAAATCAGAATCAGTTTCACTCTAGTCAATCTGTACAAAAGAGCAATATTAAGTCAAAAACTATTTGAATACAAAGAAAAACTAGAAAAATCTGTAATACCTATAAAAATGTTCATGCTTTCTATGATCATAGTAATGCTGTAATTTGTTAAATTGATTGTGACTTTTCCATTTCTTGTAATGCTGTTAGGTGTCCTTTAGTGCTGTGAAAGATGCCAATGACTACAATGTATGAATATTCATATTTACAGTACATAAATAAAATGTTTCAGATTAGCAATAAAATATGTCAACAAATCATAAATTGCACTTCTTTTGCTCAAATCACAATCACAAAAATGTGATTGGCTCTTTTAAATCTAAGGTGGGACTTCTATTCCTATAGGCGAAAAATGTAACTTTAGTATTTCTCCCATTCATAAGTACACGAGTGGGCCGTTTCATCCCCGCGCAATGTCTCTGTTTTAAACACGGTAAACTGTGCTACACGAAGCAGAGAGTCATATAATCTTGCAGCTGGAAGCATTACTAAAAATTTATAAAATCTGTAAATGACCAGTGCTCCGAATCGGTAGAGAGAGAGAGAGAGAGAGAGAGAGAGAGGTCCCGTATCAGTATCAAGGGCAGTAGTAAACTACTGTGTTTAATTTTCTTACAGCAGTTCAGATACTGTGACTGACCAGCCTGAGCCATAGGCAAAAACAGTGTGCTAAGTGCATCGTAAAGAACAGCAGAATAAAAAGGGGGGAGGGGTGGGGAAGTAGTAGTAATGCATTCTCTTATAGGGGGAAGGCTCAATGAAAGTAATAAGCTACACACACACACACACACACACATACAGTAGTAATACTGTAATAATGGCCTCTTTATGTAATTGTCCAGAGTCCTCTGGGTATTAAAGCACTGTTTAACCTAATTAAGTCACTTCATTCCACACAATGACCAGTGCTATCTCCTGGGCTATCCCAGAGTTCTCTGTCTTAGAGCCAACAGCACCAGTGTTATTGTACATGTTTCTGTATTGCAGGTTTTGGGAAGGGTAAAATGACCTTCAGAATTGCAATGCACTTATGGCTGGTGAGTTTAGATAGGGCTTACACAAATGAGGAGAAATACGATTGGTTCTTAGATTGTAAATGTGGATCTGAAAGTATTGTGGTCTTTATTTGCCACATCATGCATTTAAGACTAATCTCACAGTGTATTCTGAAACAGTCAGGAAGCAGGATGTCATTTTGAACCCAAGGGCACGTATGAGCTATAGTTACTGGGTAAAATGCCCTTGAAGGGTGCCAAAGTGTGTTGCAAAGAAAGTGTTTTCAGTTGTAAATGATTTTATTGACACTACCTCCAAACCCAACCCAAAACCTAACCTGTCAGTGGAGTAAAAATGCAATTTTAGTAGGAAAATGGAACCTGGCCACTGATAATGCAAATACGATTACTTCCTGGTTTCCACACTGAATGAGAACCCAGGTCTCCCATGCTGCACAACCATAGGAGAAGGAAACACACTTGAACAGATGCAAACATTTATGATTAGAATTGGTGCTTTAGCAACTCTTCATAATGGGACCGATGTCAGGGTATTGGAACATTTGGAAGCAACGAGCCAAATTCTCCCTGTGATCATGTTGGAAAATTTTAAGTACTTTTAAATAGACATGCATGTAAATAATGCTCAATGCTTGTAAAGAAAAATAACCTTTATCATCACCTTGACCAAGAGCTTCAATCCTTAACCACTGATCATATAATGAATCTCAGGGAAACAAATATACTGTTTTCAACCAAATGGTGGTGGCACCGGACTTGGTACTCTGTCCAGGAATCGGTGTATCTCTCTCAGAACTGGCCAGCTGTTCCAGTGACTTGAGAGTCAGATGGCATTGTAACTGACAATGTTCCTAGATAGCCTGCCCCCCCAAATAAACATGTGCATCATGGTTTTTCTTTCTTATGGTCTAAACTTTAAGTCATCGGATGCTGGATTTGTCCAGCCGGACTGAGGTACATTTTATGAGTTACATTACCAAGCCATCGGCAGGGGGTACGTGATCATGGGTGCAAACTCTTAAAGCGCTTTTCCAACATTGGGCCAAATGGTTCTGTTTTGGAACCACGCCATCCCGTACTGATACAGGCTAATTGATACGGATTCTTTTTCCACTGTGGTAAATGGTCTGCACTTATATAGCGCCTTTTTAACCTTAGAGGTATTGAAATTGCTTTACACTGTGTCTCATTCACACACACATTCACACACACCAATGACAGCAGAGCTGCCATGCAAGGCGCTAGCCTGCCATTGGGAGCAACTTGGGGTTCAGTGTCTTGCCTAAGGACACTTCGGCATGTGGAGTCATGGGGGCCGGGAATCTAACTACCAACCCTGCAATTAGTGGACAACCCGCTCTAACACCTGAGCCACAGCCACCCCTGTGGTGCTGTGAATTCATGAGTAGAATGGACTGACTGGGCAAGTGACCAATTGTGAGTCACCACATAATTAAAGTCATTCCACCAGAACGGTTCTCTGTCCTGAGTATGGCTAGCTAACCGTGCTAAGATTTCAAGGTTGGGAACGGTTTGTCATCGTACCGTATTGAACCATGTTCAAGTGGAAATGCTACTTGAACTGTTACTCACCATGTCAGAACCATTCAGAACCATTCTGCCCAATGATGGAAAAGCACTTTTATTTAGGGGCAACACACTTTAATAATTACACTGCCCTGTCTCAGTGTTCCACATTGCTATAGGTTCTCAGTGAACTTGATTCAGCTAGGAGACAATTATATTTGTCCCAAGCTGCATTTGAATCATTGCATTGGTTCCCTGAGTGTTGGGGTCAGGCTTCTGGAGAAGAAGGCTAATTATATCTCAGAGGATAGATCAAAACGAGTCTTGCTTCAGTAGGGGAACAACCACATTCAATCCATTATGACTTTGAGACAGCGTCCTTGACCTCTAGAACGCCTATCAGCCGGATGGGACCAGATAAATATTCTATTGGTCCTCAGGGTGAAGGCCTGAAATCCCATTGGCTCTCAGATTGAATGAGTTCATACTGTCTTTCAGGGTGCTATTGTGACTTCAGTTATTTGGCCCTTTGGGTGGAAGTGTCCCTTGAGGTCAAGTGGATTTCTGTGATGACAAAGCACAAATACTGTAACATAAAGCCACTATTCAGTGAAAAGAAAAGGAACACACTTTTCCTATCCTTTTCTGCTGACTGAATGAACAACTGACCTCTGTAAAAGAGACAGAACAAGAACGAGATCCTGAAAGCTCCCCTGAGTGCTGCCTTTATATATATTGTCTCTCATTCATATATCCAGAGCTCAGCTGCTTTTAAAAATATACATACAGATTTAGGGTACATCACAGCATGTATTTGAGGAAAGAATAGCCAGAAGGCTAAAGAAAGAAAGTAGAGTGTAAAAGGATAAGATTAAGTGAGTCTGTTTTAGACTGTTCTCCCGCTGGAACTCCGCCATTGTGGTGACCTCATTTAGGAGGTCAGGGATCGGTTAATTAAAGGTTTGACTCCTGGTGCGACACAGTGACCTCAATGCCAGATTAAAGTTAGACTTATCCCCTGTCAGCCACAAGCCCAGAAAAAAAAATCACCTTAAACGCCATGAAGAGCTTAGAATAGATCCCTCACTCTCACTTAACTTACTCAGACACACCTGTAGGAAAGAAAAATGTCAAGTATATCTTTTATATTGCAGTTATTACTCTTAAACAGCAATGAGATTAAATAGAGACTTTTGCTTAAGACTAATTTTTTCCTCATATATCTATAAGACTATAGTAACTTTGCCAAGATACCAAAGCTTTTGATCTAAAGTGTACAAGGATCAAAGCCTAAGAAAACAGGGCAAATAAAAAAAAAGATATTAAAAAACAGCAACATACATTTGTCTTCATTCTCGCTGAACATTTACACAGTGCAGCAGCAAATAAAATCCCCTATTATCACACATCCTCACTCAAAGAGTCCTGTTTAGCTGTTTTGCAATGATAATAGCAAGGCAGTTGATGTGAGTGTGTCCATTAGGATGTGGCTCATTTCTGAGTGGATAATTAGCAGGTGTTTTAACACTGTGGCTAGAATCCAAATTAGACACACACACACACACACACACACACATACACAAACTTGTTTTATATCATTGTGGGGACTCTCCATAGACTTCCATGCATTTTATGGATTTTATACAGATCTAACACTAATTTATATCCCCTAACCCTACCCCTAATTCTAACCCTCACAGAAACCTTTTTGCATTTTTACATTTAAAAAAAAACAAACACAGTTTTTAACTCAGTATGTTTAATAAGCCATTTCCCTTGGATTCACTGGATGGGCCCCACAAGGTAGGTGATCTCAGGTTTTACTATACTTGAGATATATATATATATATATATATATATATACTAAGTAAATATAGTGCGCACACACACACACACACACACACACACGTTGGGTTTCCATGTTTTATGGGGACTTTCCATAGACATAATGATTTTTATACTGTACAAACTATATATTCTATCCACTAACCCTAACCATACCCCTAAACCTAACCCTCACAGAAAACTTTCTGCATTTTTACATTTTCAAAAAACAGAATTTAGTATGATTTAAAAGATGTTTTCATCATGGGGACCGACAAAATGTCCCCACAAGGTCAAACATTTCGGGTTTTACTATCTTTATGGGGACATTTGTTGCCCACAAAGTGATAAATACACACACACACACACACACACACACGCGCGCACACACACACACGCACACACACAAATATATTAAACACACCCAACACCCACACATTGTCCCTGACAAGGACACAAACAAGAGAGGTGTATTTGTTCCTTTATAATGGTGACAGATCTACCACAAACACACACAGTTGTCACATTAAAACATACAACGCAGTTAGAGAAGAGTTACACCTTGTGAGTTGCGATTAGAACCTTATAGTACTGATAAAGACTATTACAGACAGCACTAGACTGAAGTCAAATCCATCTTTATGTATTGCAGTGATCCTGCGCTGTCTGTGTTAGCGTTTACTTTCTCTGTATTTTCTCTGCTGAAGTACTGAGAGAGTAGGCAGTTATTGGGCCGTTTGACCTTCAATGATTATTTGATCAGGCGTGAACGGTTAAAGGGAATTTAAAGCCAGAATATGAGGGAAATGTGGCCACTCTGACAGATGAAATATTGAGTGATGGCACATGCTTGGTGAATGTGAGTGGAAGCAGAAAGCAGATTGTGATGGTTCTGTGTAGGTGCGTTCAGCTGTTCATACCTGCGTTATGGTCTGGTGGTATATTGAATGATCATAATATATTTGCTATGATTTTGTTGCTGATGTAAAATCAGCAATGTTCTGACAAGTGTGATGACTTTAATGCTTTTCATTGTTTAATTCATTTCCTTAAGTGTATTGCACTCATACCTTGTTTTGCAAATTCTGAGTGTTAGATCGTATTAGAGTTGATAATACACTGATAACTTCCAAAAATTAGCTGATTCAAAACAATGCAATAATACGTGTTTCCATGAGACTTGAAATCATCAGGTTATCCTCCGATTTTGGCGTCAGCAGGCATGCGCACAACACTTGCGGACATTGGAAAAGGTAGTAAAAACACCAGCAAAGGTGTTTACATGCAACACAAAATCAGAGTAATGGGCAAAAATCTACAAACGCAGATCAGTTTTTGGAAAAAATAAAACCGATAAAGGAATGCGTTTTAAGCCGCTTACATGACCTGACACAATGTCGACTCTTTAAAGGTGCACTCAGTAGTTTTTTCTTTATTTAATAAAGATTTACTCCTAAAGAAATCAACAGTACTTTTGAAAAATAAGTATAAAATCATGACCACTCATATAAGATGAGGACTGTAGTCATATCAGTCACCTTAAAAAAGCAGTTTTATTCCACATGGGGCAGGGGCGCCCTCATGGGGGCTGCCATTTTAGAATCGCATGACCAGCAGAATACTAGTATTCTCTTAAACTCAGAAACCGTCTTGTTATTGGACACTTTCACTCATTGATAACTATTGATTTTGAATGATGCTGCATTCACTGATAAATATCACTATATCGCACAAACCTATTGCAGTCATAGATCATAGCGATGCATACATGCATTCACCAACATTAACTTTACTCAATACCATCACCATATCCTTTCTATCAAAGTTATTTCTGTTTTAATTAGTATGCAAAAGTAGTCCTGACAAGACATCGGCTGTAATTGCTTTGAACAGTTTACGTGAGACCCTTAATGTTGGGCTGCAATAACGCAGACCTCACAAAGACTTGAATCAATTAATCTATCATTTCAAGACTGTCACAGCAGTACAGCTCATTAATTAATCTTCAGAAAGCCTGACTGAGTGATGTGAGTGTATGTGTGTGTGTGTTGGAGAGTAAGATAGACAGAAACAGATCAGTGAGAGATAGGCTAGCATTGAGTTTTATCTAAAAGCTTCCCACGTACAAGAGAAATTGAAACATACACACACGCACCTTCCTACACAAACCAACATTGCAGTTTCTATCTGCCAATACTCAATTAGTGACAGCTGTCCAATCTCGACATGTCACACACGCACATAAATAGACACACTGCAAACCTTCAATTATGTCTATCTTTCGATCAAAACTGTGGAAAAAATACACACACCAAAAGACAGCCCTAACCTCCCAAAGCAACATTTTTTAAGATATAGCATCAACTAAATGTCACTCAATCTTTAATAAAAGCCCAAAAAGCTGAAGTGGGATTTTAAGGTGCACTCAGTAATTATTTCCACATTAAAATAGTTTTACTCCTTTAATGACTTAAAAATAAAATCATGACCACTCAAATAAGATGAGGAATATAGTCATATCAGTAACATTATAAAAGCTGTTTTATTCTACATGGGGCAGGGGTGCCCTCATGGGGGCTGCCATTTTAGAATCACATGACTAGCAGAATACTACTGGCTTAAACTCAGTTACAGCCTTGTTATTGGACACTTTCACTCTTGGATTAAATTAATCATGGCTGATTGTGAATAGTGAATTTCTACATTGACATCTGCAACTGAAATCTATTGATTTTAAATGATGCTTCATCCACACCACTAGGTGTCACTGTGAGTCCAAGATGGCATAATCAAAAAGTTACTGAGTGCACCTTTAAATTCGATGTTAAAACATCTTGTCTTTTCTATGAGGCAGATTCTTCTGATTACTTACTGATTAGTAATTAGTAACTGTAATCTAATTACTTAAAAAATAAAGGTGGATCAAAAAGTAGTGTAACTTATTACAATTTTAAATTCTTTTAATTTGTTTTAATGTACTTACTGTCATGTAAGATCATTTTAGGTACATCTTCTAAATTATGTACATTAAGGTAGTTAAAGTGCGTTCAATTAAAATACTTCCAAGTACATAGCTTAGACATATTTCTAAACCAATATTATTTATGTGTAATACATTTAAAACATGCAAGTTCACGTGTTGGGCATATGACAAAGGTATATATAAATATAGATGTCATTTTCACTTTGAGTGTCAAATTAGCATGTTTAAGAAAGTAGCTAATTAGTAATGCGATTACTTTTCACTGAAGAACTCAGTAAAGTAATGTGAGAAGCAATAACTTGGATTACTTTGATTTGGATTATTTTTTGTTAACTCACTCATCAATCTGGAATGTTCCTCCAGCACCCCTGCCCCCCAAGTCCGGGACAAAAGGACCAGTTGTCCCCCCCTTATCAATGGCCCTGCATACCTGTTTGGTGACCAATGGCACGGGGGGACTGATTGGGAAACCTGTTTGAATAATCATTATTTTTGACACTATCCCACAGAAATCACACACTTCATTTTCAATAATAGAAATCAAGAAAAAAACAGACAAAAAGAATGACAAAAAAATTATGGTTAATAAGTAATCAGTCGCTGAAGTAATCAGTAAAGTAATCTGAGAAGTAATTAATCATTTGTGGATTACTTGGATTTGGAAAAAAAAAGAAAATCGGACAAAAAAAAAATTACAAGACTAATTCATAAAATCATATAGTTTATACTGGTAATCTCTGGTGGAAAGTTGATCCATTTAAAAGTAGAGAGAGAGAGAGTCTGTCTGACTGATTTGGTTCATTAACCTGAGCAGGCAGCCCTTTCACTCACACACATATTTTGTACGATCACTGCAGAATGTCTGTAATCTCTCTGCTGTGCCGTCCTTTAGCTAACACACTAACACCATCCCAGCAGTATCTGTGCTCGCAGCCCCATGAACACACACAAAGGCACACACTGACAGCATGCATCACACGGTGTACGTGAACCTGGAGAAACTCTCCTGCATGAGGACTACAGCAGCACTAATGCAGCCATTCGTGCTGTCTTTCTTCTCTCTCTATATTTTTCTTTTTTCTCTGTAAATCTGAGATCCAGATTGTGCAATTAGAACAGCTGGACTATCAGAATGTATTTTACACCACACAATCAACTGTCTGTGTATGTGTGGGTCAGGTTTTGCTATCTTTGTGAGGACCAAATGTCCCGCACTGACAGTAAAACTAGAAATTACCGCCTCGCAATGGACCCCACAATTGGCTTCATAAAGGGGCTTTTAAAATGTCTAAATTCAAATCTATTGTGCTATCTGGTGTCAGTGAGAGTTAGATTTGGGGTTAGAGTATACATTAGCTGAATAAAACAACAGAAGTCAATAGAAAGTCCCTGTGGGAAAATGTTAACTTGAGAATGAAGGTGTAAAAAAATGAAACTTGTTTATGAAAGGATGGACAGAGGAAGAGATTGGATGGAAAGAGAGGTGATGGAAAGATAAAATCGATTTACTTCGACAACATTGTTATTGCAGGAATTTAACGAGTCATTGATCTTGGTAAACTGATTGTTGAACCAAGATAATGAGCTCTATTTAATATAAACGCAATAAAAGATGCACAACACAGAAATGACACTCCAACATCTCAAAGAGAGAGTTAGCAAGGAAGAGAAAGTGGGATGGATGGATGATAAAGGAAACAGTGTACGCCAAATTGACTTCATCATCATTTTCATCGTCATTGTGTTGGGATTTAAATAGCTTTTTAATGAGAGATTCATCCGGTTCATTTTTATTTGTCTGCATAAAACTCCCTGCCAGAGTCCCATTCTCACTAGATGTTGTCTATTACATTTCAATAATGCTTTACAAGCTCTATATTTCCCTCTATCACACACACACTGAGTGCGGAGGGCTGGCAGAGCTCAGCTGTGGTTTTTGAATGGGATATTACAAGATGATGTTGCCGTCATTGCGAGCATCTCCCTCTCCCTCTCTCTCTCTCTCTCTCTCTCTCTCTCGCTCTCTCCCTAACAGTTTTAATCTTCATCATACTTGAGCATTTCCCTATTTCTCTCTCTCATTTTCATTTTACAAGTCTACAATTCTTTTTTTTCACCATTCCTGTCTCACTTCATTCTCTTTTGTTCCTCTTTTCTATCTCCTGAACTGTTCCCCCACTCTTGTCTTATTGTCTCTTGACATTTAATAACTCTTTTTCCCATAGTGGAGCATGCCGGTCTGTGTCTTACCCGCTGTAGAATGAACTGGAGTCCCGGGTTCGGCTGGAGGGTCAGGTCTGCAGAAGAACGAGTCCAGCAACGCACAGACAGACAGCAAACCAAACTGGAGCTTCAGAGAGAAAGAGAGAGAGAGAGAGAGAGAGAGAGAGAGAGAGAGAGAGAGACAAAGCGACAAAGCAGGACAGAGAGACAGAGTACTGACTAGTTGGAGGTTAGATGAAGGGGAGAGAGAAAGTGTGAGAGGAAGATGAAGGAAGAGAGAGAGAGAGAAAGTGAGGGAGAGAGAGAAGAAGAGAGAAATAGGAGGAGGGAGGGGCTTCACTCAGATAGGAGGGATGGTGTGATGCCTTAAGGATGGAGAGCAGGGAGAATCATTGATAAAAGAATGAACGTACGAATGATGCAAATGACTTAAATGACTGACTGCATGAATAAATGAATGAATGACGGAATAAACTAACAAACCAACCAATAAATAAATGCAGTGTTTGTAACAAGCATCCGTGCACACGTGACCACAGGAAAGAAAAATCACAAATGAGATGTACATAATATCTAAATGATGTTACATATAACATATTTGTTAGACAGCAGTGAGATGAAACAGAGAGCAATGGAGTCTTTTGCTTTAGAGTTCGACTTTGCTGATTTTCACCTGAGAAAGATTGTAGTACTCTCATATGTGTCATATGTGTCTCCTGTAGAGTTTCAGAAGAGATCACAATAATGTCATAAACTGTGCTTAGATTTGCCCAGATGCCGAAGCAACCAGGGCTGGACTTTTAATCTGGCATACCGGGCATTTTCCCGGTGGGCCGACGCACTTTGTGTCCAATCAGGGGTGGGGACTGGCCATCGGGAGAAAAGAGCGAGCCGAAACAAGCCCCGACTATGTAAAATCCAGGGCCGATTTCTCTTCCCAGTCCAGCCCTGTCTGCAATCAAAAGTCAAAGATTTCAACTTTCTCATTACTCTTCCGAGATCAAATTATCCCAGCTATGCTATCCACATACATTTTTATAGTTCTTTACTCTTACTGTATGTCAGCAACTATCACATGTGTGATGTAATGCTCCATCGATTTTAAAATCAACAAAACCTTCCTCCCTAACCTAAACGTTGAACCTGAACCTAATCCATAGTTATGAGTTGAAAAACGCAATTGCTTAAGCAACCACATTATTTTAGAGTGCTTCTCACTTTCGGTTAAAGTGTCGATTTGAGTGCTCTTCGGGACTCATACCCTGGTTCTTTGCATGGCAAGTAACACTAGTATTTGAGCTACTGCACAATTTGATCACATCCGAACAAGCTTGTAAATGTAGTCGATTATAAAATGCAAATAACAAAGTGTAGTAAAAGTGATTATATGTCATGAGATAGCATTGTGTGATGAGCAACTTAAAAAGTAAGCATTTGTATACTGATATTATGCCGTTTTCTTCGTCTCACCAGGATACATGCAATGAGGCACGTCAACACATTGGAGAAAAAGTCAATTCGAGAAATCCAGAGTTATTAAATAGCCAGAGCTATAAAAGAGCAACATCTGTGACTTTTTCCTAAGGCTATCATCAGGGACCTTACAATACATTCATGCATGAAAAGACAAGAAGGCGTTGAGTGGGGAAGAGTGTCTAATCAATGAATCAAGGATTTATCCACCAAATAAATGATTTGTGTGATAATGAAAGAGTGACAAGAGTATGACCTGAAGGCATATGAACAATTGTTTAGTTAAAAAGTGCAGAACCCTTGAAGCGGGTACTCTGAAGGAAACATGGCATTACTGTATGAATGTGCCCTTCTTCTGTTTTGAACCAGCTTTCGAGTGGCGTCCCCTCCCGCAGCAGTGCCCTTGAAGAAATAAAAAAATGCAGTTTTGAATTCGCCCTGGAACACAGAAGTGCCTTAACCTCAGACGAGTAGCATATCAGATAAAATGCCCACTCCATGTATTGTGTTGTAAGGTCAAAAGAATAATACTCGATTGCTACCACATTTCTGATATCGCGTACCACTAGTGTAGACAGATTTATTAATTATAATTCTTAATTTATTCATTATATAATTATCGCTTTCAGTGATATAGATTAAATGAGTCTTTTATAGAATATTGACAAAAACTGATGGAGCTGTCTGGTTCAGCCAAAGCCAGTTTGGTTTTGCTGTAACTAATAAGCCATTAGACTAATCACTTTCAGAAAAATACCATTAGGCTCCCACAGTACTGCCGCTCTCTATACGCATATTACACAGTCTGCGTAAGGCATCAACTGCTTAGTGGGGTACCAGCATACCCTAAGGGGGCACCAGAAACTCCACTGGCTGCCCTTACTGGCATGATATAGGTTATTCAAGGACCAGGTAGCATTCGCGGAACACAGTCGATCATGTTCATATTTCATGATACTATATGTCATGGTACTCCAAGGTAATTACAAAAAAAACATGGTTTTACTATGACACATGTCAAAAACATGGGGTTATCACAGACCATATTTACACTAGAATTACACCAGTATTACCATGTTGCTTTTTGTGAGAAACCGAATAGGCTATTATTTGTGATAAAGGAAAATTTGAAAAAATGATGTACAGTATATTTATACAAGAAAATGGTTAAATACTCAAAAAGCAAAGTATTTATAATTACTACTCATTAAAAAAAAATTGTCCCTGCAATGGTCAGTACATGTCACTGCTCCATGTGACACAATACAGCTGTCTTTTCAGTCACCCTTCACTTGAACTGTGGCATCTACATGAACAGAACCAAGAGTTTAATCTTTTCCAAATTTTAAACATAGAGCTGATTGATTGATGAGAACATGAAGCTATGTATATTATGGTCTGGTTTGGAGGTCTCTGAGACATCAGCATATTCTGGAGGTGGCAGCTTTAGACAGATTTCGTTAGACATTTAAAGGTATAGTTCACCCAAAAATGAAATTTATCTCGTCATTTACTAACCCTCTTGCTGTCCCAGATGTGTATGACTTTCTTTCTTCTGTAGAACACAAATGAAGATTTTAGAAGTATATTTCAGCTCTATAGGGCCATACAATTCAAGTGAATGGTGGCTAGAACTTTGAAGCTCCAAAAAGCACATAAAGGCATCATAAAAGTAATCAATACAACTCCAGTGGTTTAATCCATGTCTTTAGAAGTATTATGATAGGTGTGGTTGAGAAACAGATACATTTTAAGTCCTTTTTTATTATAAATTCTTCTCCCTGCCCAGTAGGTGGCGATATGCATGAAGAATGTGAATTACAGAAAACAAAAGAAGAAAAAAGTGAAAATGTAGACTTCGATCTGTTGCTCACCCACACCTGTTATATTGCTTCTGAAGACACGAGTTTAACCACTGGAGTCATACTGATTATATTTATGTTGCATACTATGTGATTTTTAGTCATTTGTTCTGCAAATGAGGGTGAGTAAATGATGAGATAATTGTTATTTTTGGGTGAATTATTCCTAAATAAGGAATAAAAGTAAAGTCGTGAAATAAACCCTGACTGGGTGATCAGGACCTGACACTAAGTGAAAGTTTATTCCACGATTATGAGCGGGGGCCTGTATATTATCCTACTTACAGTATTAAACAGCTAGTTAACACAAACATTTTAAATGTATTATTATGAAATAGTGATTTGAATTGAAATTACTGTATTATGTGAGAAGAATAAGAACACATAAAACTATGTAGCACTCCTTTGTAGGAAACTGGTTGCTTGGGACTGTGGTCAATTATACAGTTATATACAGTAGAGGTCATTACTGAAAAAATAAAGTGCCATGTAGTAAAGAAGCTACTCACAAATGCAGTTATTTGGCATTTCGGAGCATGTGTATTTGTGTTTCGAATGGTTTGCACTGGGTACAGGAGTCCTCTGGGTCTATGCAAGATTGCATTAAGGCTGACATCCAACACAGGTCTCAGATCAGCTAAACACTAATGCCGTTCAGTGTCACGTCAAGCTGTATGATGTTTTGCAATCAACTGTCTTCGAGAGAAGCATGACAACAAACCACATTACCAAAATACAGTCAAACCACAAGGATCATTTCGGATGTATGGCAACATACGCCCTGTTTTACTTTAAATCATTACACAAACTTACGAGCAATGCCTGGATTAGTGGCTTAGCAATTACAATAGAACGCAAGATGAAACTATTCAGCTTGTAGTGAAATACAGAAAATGAATTCATCTCAAAACTTTGTGGTATAAAGACTTTGTGGATTTAATGATTCATAACTATCCTTACACTTTCAGAAATGTCTAAGTTCAACCATCCCACTTTCAGTATTGCTGTAAATAATACACTATGGCATTTTTAGAAAACAAATATATATATATTTTTTATTTATGAATTTTTTGGGTGGATATTCTCCCCTTTGTCTCCCCAATATGCGGTGTCCAATTCCCAATGCACTCTAGGTCCTTGTGGTGGTGTAGTGACTCGCTTCAGTCCGGGTGGTGGAGGATGAATCTCAGTTGCCTCAGCGTCTGAGAACGTCAGTCCGTGTATCTCATCATGTAGCATGTTGAGCCTGTTACCGCAGAGACCTAGCGCATGTGGAGACTTCACACTTTTCTCTGCAGCATCCACGCACAACTCACCACGCGCCCCACCGAGAGCGAGAATCACATTATAGTGACCATGATGAGGTTAACCCAACGTGACTCTACCCACCCTAGCAACCGGGCCAATTGGTTGCTTGGGAAGCCTGACTGGAGTCACTTAGCACGCACTGATGATTCATATTTGTGACTCATCTTTACTTATTGAGCTACCCAGGCCCCTTGGCAATAGTTAATTATTTAAGATTTTAAATAAATGCACATTGGTTTTGATGCCACACCCACTGTGCCTGTGTCTTGCTCACCCTGTCACAATGCGATACTCTGACACATTTTTACCAGAATAATATTTTAATTGTTATGCTGTCCACCTCTAGCCCCCACTTATATGCTTTCAGAAAATCAGTTAGGACTACCAGCAAACAATACATCATCTTATTAATATTCTTGAGCCAGGCTGATATGGTTGTTAATGTGTCCCCCTCAGGGGTGGAAAGAGTACTGAAAAATCATACTCAAGTAGAAGTACTGTTACTTCACAAAAAAAATTAAGTGTGAGTAGAGTAAACGTAGCTGTCCTAAAAACTACTCAAGTAAGAGTAAAAGAGTAGCTTATTTAAAAGTACTCATGAGTAGTGAGTATTGAGTACCGAGTTGCAAAACCTATGCCCCATATGCCAACTTTTAATACATCACTTATCTTTTATAAACACTACATGAATCTGATTCCAAAAAATAAAAGGGAGACATGATAACAGAAATGAAAATATTAAAAAGTTATTTTCAATACACGGATCACAGTTTGAAATCGAAATGTATCATGCATGAAAATCAGTTCATGTGTAGGGTCTAAATATCCCTTAATGCTGACAGTGTTATTGTTTTGCATAAAACATGTTCAAACAATGCAAGGAATGCAAAAAAAAGAAAAAAAGAAGCTAAATAAGCAAGATCACTTGTCACGTCATGTCCTGCACAATAGAGGAAGTAGAGCAGGCATGGGAAAATTTTGGTACAGGGGCTACATCATGCTTAAAAAGGAATAATTCACCCAAAAGTGAAAATTCTCTCATCATTTACACACTCTCATGCCATCCCAGATGTGTAGGACTTTCTTTCTTCTGCTGAACACAAATTAAGATTTTTAGAAGAATATCTCAGCTCTTTTGGTCCATACAATGAAAGAGAATCGGTGCTAAAATATTGAAGCTCCACAAATTACATAAATCAGCAAAAGTAGATTAATCCATGTGCCTCCAGTGGTTTAATCCATGTCTTCAGAAGCGATATGATAGACGTGGAGAGAAACAGGTTGACAGAGAAATTGCTCTGTCAATCTCCTCTTTAACTTTTACTTCTTGTGTTTTTGGTGATTCACATTCTTCATGCATATCGCCACCTACTGGACTTAAATATTGGTCTGTTTCTCACACACACATGTCATAACAATTCTGAAGTCATAGAGTAAACCACTGGAGTTGTATGTATTATGTTTATGATGCTTTTATGTGCTTTTTGGAACGTCAACATTTTGGCAGCCCTTCACTTACATTGAATGGACCTACAGAGCTGAAATATTTTTCTAAAAATCTTAATTTGTGTTCTGAAGAAAGAAAGTCATAGTCAGATGGCATGAGGGTGAGTAAATAATGAGAGAATTTTCATTTTTGTGTAAACTATTTATTTAATTAGCACATGGGGGGCCACATTGTCCTCCTTTTGGGATACAATGTTCCACAATGATTTAGTTCTTGTATCTTTTAATCACAGCAATAGTTGTGTTTATATGACATCTAGCCTACAAAACCGTGCCCAATTCAGTTACATGTTCACTTCAAGTCCAACATTTTGCTGCAAATACGCTTTTTGTCCCACTGTTTAAATTCACTATAGACATAAACGCCTGTGTTTACATTAAATCCTCATCAAGACGGGCGTTGGTGGAATTATAAAGTGTATTTGATAATTCAGGCGCATTAGCGCTCAAACATTAGACACCTCTCAATCAAACAGCACGCAGCGACAGAACTCAGGAAGTCTGTTCTAGATATAAAACATAGGCTAAATATAGACAACTACTGAAAAGTTTGATCGAGGACATCTCTCTTTTTTCTATTGATAGCCCTATTGATAACATTGTATTAATCTCTCACAGCAGTCCAATAATCTCAGTGAAAGATAGTTAAATTACAGGCTACGTTACAGACACAGAATCTAGGAAGCAGAAACATGAAATTTACCTCGATATGTTTCTTCAAATTAGAGGCAGGATTAATGCTGATATCAGGCTTGAGCAAGTTAAGCTCACATGACACGATCATGCAATTGGCCCTTTTCACTGCGAAAAGACCTTCCAGTTGCGGCCGAGATGTTCAACTGTAAACTATGCTTGAGGCATTCTCCACAGTTGGTGTCAGATCTGCCGTTCAAGTTTTTTATGTGTGATTTGATTTGACGGGAGTCATGAGAATCTCCCTAGCCAATCATGTTGATGGATAAAAATAAAATCAGGACAGGGAAGTAGTGAACTCAGACGGTGGGAAAATAGCGCAGTAAAAGTACAATTACAGCACTTAAAACATACTCAAGTAAAAGTATACAATTTTTAAACTACTTAAAAAAGTACAATTCTTGGGAAAAAGTATATAATTACAGTAACGTGAGTATTTGTAATTTGTTACTTTATAACCCTGGTCCCCCCATTTTTCAGATTGTTCCTACACCCCTGGTGAGGGATGTGCATGCATGTACACCTCTAAGAATGCTTGTCCTTTCTTCATCAGTGATCCTGTGCGTGCAGGACAGAGCTGACAGGTTTACAATGGAACAACCTCCTAAAGCTCGCTTTCTTCTTTCCTTTTGCTTTGGAATCAAGAAAAGAAATTCCTTCATTTAGTGCCACATATGAAATTGATCCCTAAATCCATTCCGACATGGAATAAAAGATCAAATTCTAATTAGCTCATCTCTTATCCGGTTTCCCACAAAAGGATCAAGACCAGCATTTCCAGCAAACCACTACTAGAGGCAGTTCAAAGCCTTCATCACACACCATGATCACATGTACTGCATCCACATAGAAGTTATACGTAAACCGGCTCTCAGGGGAGGGATTAATCAGGTTTACTGTTACGTAGAAAAATCCTGCATGCCTCAAAGTTTTGAACACATACTGTATGCACTGTTGTAATAATTAAGAATTAAATGGATAGAGTTAATGCAATGCAAGTGAATGGTGGTCAGAATTTTGAATCCCCAAAAAGCACATAAAGTCAGCATAAAAGTAATCCATATTTTTCATACCACCACATTTTTCATACCACTCCAGTGGTTAAATCCATGTCTTTTGGAAGTGACATGATAGGTGTGGGTGAGAAGCAGATCCAGTAGGTGGTGATATGCACAAAGTGAAAGTAAAAGTGGAGATTTATAGAGAAACAGGACTTAAATATTGATCTGTCTTCCACCCATACCTATAAAATTTCTTCAGAAAACATGGATTTAACCACTGGGGTCTTGTATATTGCTTTTTTGCTGACTTTATGTGGTTTTTGGAGTTTCAAAGTTCTGATCACCACTTACTTGCATTGTATGGAACTACAGAGATGAGATATTCCTCTAAAAATGTTCATTTGTGTTTAACAGAAGAAAGTCTTACACATCTGAAATGGCATTAAGGTAAGTAAATGATGAGAGGATATACATTTTTGGAAGAACAATTACTTTAAGTAAGGCATCACACAAGCCAATTTTTCAACCGATTTTCAGGCAAACGACTCATTTACATAATCACACATGAATCCCTTGACCAGTAGCATTCCCTGCTGAGTTTCTGGCTCTGACAACTGGAAAAGCAGATCAAACTCTTTATGAAAAAATGTTGTCTCGCTGGGCCAAGCCCTTGCAGTCTCAACAAGTGACAAACAAGCTTCTTTTATTGAAGAACTGACAAGACATCATGCTCTGATCTGAACGGTTTCATCAGCTAACGCACTCACAGCCACACATGATCACAAACACAGATTGTAATCCATATCGATTATGTCAACAAGCATTTTTAATGGGGTTCTCCTACAATAACTAAAACACACTTACAATTGTTTGTGTTCACGGGGCACTCCTGTTGTCATTTCGGGGAGCTACACCTGATAGGGAATCAGAGAGTTGCGTGGAGTCAGTATTTCTGTCTGTCACCCCTCGACCATTCCTAAATGGCAAGTGTGTCATCCCTACAGCTGAAAAGTGTGAGATCTTTGCAGAACAGTTGTTAAATGTGACACCCTCTGCCAAAAGTTTATTGTTTGGAGTTGGCTAGTGTGCCGCCAGCTTAACTTGTATAAATTAGACCGAATAATACCTAAAATCAGGTTGCTTGTTGATGTGTTGTAATTTTTGCATGGTGCACAACAAAATAGATTTGAAATAAACCCATAGACTTGCATTGAAAGATGGACCAAAGCCATATATCTAGGGACCATAATATCACATCCAGAAACCACACAGCTTTATGTGTTTCAAGCCAGCTTGTTGGGATGAGTATCAAAGTAAGAGGGGATGCAGTATCCCGTAGACATCCTGTGGGAATTGTAGTCCATTCCAGCCTGCTGACAACTCAATTGTGCAGCAATAGCATGAAGGACAAAGGCAGCGTAATTCCCACTGGATCTCTCTCTCTCTCTCACACACACACACACACACACACAACAGCTGTCAGTTCAAAATCAGAGGCAATGTCTTGCTACTGCAGATCAAGTAATTATATACAGCAACACACATTAGACCTTCCTAAGAAGCAATTGCTCTTTAAATTGCCCTAGAAATTCTGGTAAGTTCTGTCCATAAGACAAGTGAATTAATTGATTACATTTCTATCATCATTTACTCATGTTGTTCCAAACCTGTGTGGAATTTACTTTGGTGGAACACAAAAGGAGATTTTTTTATGAATGTTCAAACTGCTGTCTTCCATACATTGATTGTGGATGGGGACCTGACAAGCACCAAATAAGAAGAACCACAAAATCGTCAAAAAAGTAGTCCATACTACTTCTCCACTATATTTCAAGTGAGAGCTTTGTGAGAGGATTAGAACAAATGTTTCCATTAAAACCCTTGCTTGACAATTGTGGTCACCACAGTAAAAACATGCAGATTCTTGAAGACATGCTGTTAATAAATGACAATTTTTTTTCTTTTTTGTGTGTGTGAACTTCCTCTTTTACACACAAAACAAATGACAAAAACCCACAACTTTGGGGTCTTTTAAGAAAAAGTCCCACCGCTTGATCAGTGTGCAGCAACCTTGGAAAGCACCATCTTTCTCTGTCCTGAATGAGAAATTTCTCTCCTTATCAGAAAAAAAAAATAAAATTCTCATGTGCTAATACTTCAGTGGTCTTTTGGCCAGATAATCTGCTTTGGTTAGAAAATAAAAATAAAAGTAGGAAATCAACAGTCACAGGATTCAGGAAGCAGACTCACGTCTGGCAGAAACACTATTACAGTACATTACAAAGAAACTGCAACTTCTAAAGAACTTCTTCTAACACAATAAGACACTGACAGGAAACTACGAGACACGAGTAATATGTGTTCACTTGTGTTTTTAGAAGGTGTTATGTGAATCTCACACAAGTGGCAGAAAGAACATGAAATGAGTTAGAATACAACATTACTTACATTTTAACCAAAGCTAAAGCTAAAAAGTTAAAGTTCAGCTAAATGTGTCATTGTCCTTCCCCTGTTAAAATTAAAATGCCATTTACTGTATAACTATGTATGTATATTAGTATGATACACATATCATGATAGACCAGGTTTAAAATGCATTACTCACTTTTATACTATATGTAAAATAATTATACATTATGTAACAAAACGTCTTTGAATCCACTTTGAATATTATATGTTTTCCACATTTTTCTCCATCATACCATTTTCTCTCAGTTGTAAACATCTGTTGTCGTCTTATTAATAGTCGACAGCTGAAAATTGCCCATATGTAGAGTGTCCTGATCATTAGCTTTATAGCTAACCTGGCTGACTGTATGAGTCTGCTATTTAAATTTAAACCAAATTTCTTGACTGAAATGTGTCGTCAAAACCTTTACTCTTAATGTTACATGGCAGATCCAAACAGACACACAACTAGACACTACAAAAGTCAGTAGTACAGATAGTGTTTTTATAAAACATTAATCATAATAGATTATCTTAGGAGCACAAACTATAAATGAATACCCTGTATTACACGGTGTACACGATCTACTATGCAAATAATTTGGTTACTAAGAACTTTTGGCCTGTTGGTGAACATGTTTTTAGTATGGAGAAACAACACAGAACAACAACAGAAGCAAAAAAGTGTGAAATTCAACCAAGTTGAACTAAGAAGATCAAATTAGAAATAGGGGAATCTAGATATCAGTCATGCTTGACTATGCAAACTTTTAGACATGTGATACTGAGGAAAAACTACTCTATAAATGAATAAGACATCTACATGTATTAGAGGACAGCATAGGGACTTAATAAAAACCAGTTAGCTTGTAAATGACTAGGCTCTTGTGCCTCATGCTAACGTTTAGCTAATGAGAAGGCTAACCACTTGCTACCTATCTTTTGGAAACATAACCTAACCACTAACCCTAATATTGCTCTAATGAACTGCACCACAGCCAGTCAAAACAGAATAAATTTCTTTTTTTTTTATATAAACATATGTTAGTGTCCGGTGCCCTGTATACACACACCACAGGGTGAACTGTCAATGCTATTCGTTCTACATAGTGCACCAGCTTAGAAATAGTTCGTCCCAAATCATACTAAGATGAAAATGGTATAAGCCTATCAAAAAGTGCCCTGATGACATCTTGGATTTTCTAAGGACCTGAATCCGAGACTGTTTAGCCTGAGCCGACGCACTTGTATTTAAATGAATGGGAGAAACTGGAACGCTCAATATGGCGGACAAAAGGAATTCACACCTTACAGGTAAAAGAGCCAATCACCTTTTAGATACAGACATCGGCTGTCAGTCATCTCGAGAATGTGCATGCGCATTAGCTGGGCCGGCTTGAAAAATTTCATTTAGCGTGATCGTGTGCCAAAGAAGCACAATTTAGCATGATCTGAGAGGAAGAAGCACAATTTATGATACCAATGTTGTCAGGATTTACTACTGATTTTAAATATGTTCTTAGATCGGAATCTCGACCAACTGCTTTGGAGATTTCAGTCTTTTCCTAATCAAGTGGAAAGGAGATTTACTTTTATGCCACTTGTATCCATAACAAAACAGCTGTCTGGGAGCGTTATCAAGATGGTGGCTGAGAGGACTGAGTTGCCTTGAAAAAGTCTTTGGCTATATGCATGCAAGCTTTTGGCCTAATTTTATCCTACGGAAGTGTAGGAGTTTGCAGAAAGATTATGGATGAACAAAGAGTAAGTTCTTTCTCCACAGTGCATCATTGTATGAGCTTAAGTTTTAAGTCAATCAATTTTTGTCCAGTGTGTGACAAGAGGGGTTTGTTTACAATTGAATAACATCAGAGATTATTTAGCAGAGATGGGCCACTTCTATTAAAATTAATGGGAGAATTTGGAACACCCAACCAAGGTGCTCAAAGCACCCAACTGTCAATGGATGTAGAAAGGAAGTCCCGCCTTACAGGTAAAAGAGCCAATCACCTTTTAGATATAGACATCGACTGTCAATTAACTCGAGAATGCGCATGCACATTATCAAAACCGTTAAAATTGCGTTTTTCAGCATAGAGGGAAAGAAGCACAATTTATGATACCAGTGTTGTTTGATTTGACTGCTGATTTGAAACATGCCATTTGAACATATGCTTGGCAAACAGTTTGGGAGATTTCGGTATTCCCCCATTCAAGTAGATAGGAGCTGTACAGTCATGACTGGAAATAGCCTCCTGGGACGGTTCCAATGATATTTGCTCTCATTAAACATGGATGACCTCCAGATGCTTTATCTCTGCAAATTGTCATTGTGAACACCCCTTAGGATCTAAATTGTGTTTAAAAGTTCGGAGTGACCCTGGTGTATGTAGTATCTGCCACACAGTTAGGCTATTTGCACCCAAATAATCTTGTGGAACCACAAAAATATATGACAAACTGGGGGGGGGGGGGGGTGTCTGTCAATCGCACTTGTTCCTGTGGCTCATCGTCGCTTGTTTGTAGACTGCATCACTGTGTAATATTGTAGTAACCATGTTTTTTGGCATAAACCATAGTTTTAATGCAATTAACCATGGTGTTACCACAGTAATATGGTGGTAATATTGTAACCATGGTTAATTTTGTGGTTATTATAATTTTACTACAAAATAACATGGTGACACTAGTTACTGTAGTAAAACCAAGGTTATATTTTAAACCTAAGGTAAGGCTAAGGTTAGGTTTAGGCATAGGGGTTAAAGTAGTGTGCCTGTGGGACTCAAAATAAACACACTCCATTCTGTATGTTAGTATTTAAATATGGTGCAAATAGTATCTGACATTATTTGCACCAGGGTGCAAATAGCATATGCCTTAATTGTTTGAGTTCAAACCAATATCACATTGATAATATTATCTTGTAAAAAACTATAGGGCATGAACAAAATAAAGACAAATTCACAAAGGGAAAAAACTTTTTTATGTTGACTTTTGAAAAGAGTAGTGTACATGTGGTCCGCTCAAGTTAAAATCGCTTAGACCAAACTACATATATCTTATCTTCAAACAATATACGTAAATCTCTTCTTGTTTTTTTTTTTTTTTAAATAATTTTTATTTTAAAAGGTGTTTTCAGAGACAGACACACTCTTCAGAATCTAAATAAAGAGACTGTCATTGGTCCAGCGTGTAGATAATAATTAGTAATAATGAATCTATCTATGCATCCATCCATCCATCCATCCATCCATCCATCCACCCACCCACACACCCATCCATCCATCCATCCATCCATCCACCCACCTATCCATCCATCCACCCACCCACACATCAATCCATCCATCCATCCATCCATCCATCCATCCACCCATCCATCCATCCATCCATCCACCCATCCATTCATCCATCCATCCATCCATTCATCCCACTCTAAAATATTCATATAAGGACTGGTAAATCACAACATTCTGTACAAATTATTGCAAACTCAATTGCAATTGGGGATAACTCAAAATAAACGTTCCCAAAAACACACAGATAATTCTCAATAAAAGCTCTCTTGAAACATGCCATTTTAATGTTGGTATGATCTTCATGTAGATGTAATTTCACAAATGCTGCCATATCTCATATACAACCTGAGCACAAGCATGCAAACAAATGTTCAACTCTCTGTGCTCAGAAAATGTCAGAGTTACATATCAGTTTAATGTAAGTGAACTCTTAATTTTGTGATCTTTATGGTAAATGGTCTGCACTTATATAGCTTATATATTATTTAACCTTAGAGGTTACCGATGCACTTTACACTGTCCCCCAATCACCCATTCACACACACACACACACACATTCATACACCAGTGGCGGCAGAGCTGCCATGCAAGGCACTTGGGAGCAACTTGGGGTTCATTGTCTTGCACAAGGACATTTCGGCATGAGGAGTCATGTGGGCCGGGAATCGAACCGCCAACCCTGCGATTGGCAGCCGACCCGCTCTACCACCTGAGCCACAGCCTAACAAGCAGACTAATCGATCAATGCATTTGGCTATTTAATAAAACCTTCACCCCTAAAATTGTATTTGTTTTATCATGATGGAAGTTTCTGACAAATTCCATACTCGCTAAAGGCTACGAATTAGCAGGCCAGTACAGAATCTGCACCCAAAAAATTCAACAGAAAGCTCTGCAGAATTGGAACCGCAACATGTCATTAAAAAAAAATTCTACAAATCCCTCGCCCCTTGTATCTTAGATTGTTTAATATTTGGCTAATTTGATTTTGCTCTTAGCTACCAATAAGGCTGTCCTGTTGGACTCCCAGCTCTGTCTTCCATCAACCTTTCCAATATGCCCTCAGTTGAATAAGGATTTCCTGTTGTTACTGGAAATATAAGAGAAACTGTCCTTTCAACATGTTTCCAGGTAACAAATAAATGGAGTTCTAAAGGAAGGTTCGGGAGGAGCTTGTCACTTTAGTCCTGTCAATCACAACACAAGTGCATATAAGCAGCTGCTTACCTTCTCTTCAACTCATCCGTGATCCCTCCACCATCTTCATTTGTAATCTTTATGAACTTTAATTAAATAGTCTGGGGATGGGATGGGGATGGGGTGGGACTGACTTACAGACAGCAAGCCAATTTTTTATCCTTACCAATCTGTTTACCATTTCCACATCAAGGAATAGTTTGACATGCAAACTTGTGAAAGAGGTAAATTACTTTACACCAAAGAGCTGAGTATAAATCAAGCACCAAAACACACACACGCGACACACAGAAAGAGGAAGAGGATGAAAAAGAGAAATGTCACTCTTTGGCACTTTCTGGTTATCCTGACATTAACTGGAAAGTTCTCAGCACAGTGTTTGTGTGTCTGTGTGTGGGAGAGTTTATGGGTATATCATCGTGCTCATGTGTGTAAGTGAGTGTAGGTGTGTGTGAATGTTTTTGTAAAAGTGTGTTCATGGGTGTGAATACATAGCCTATATAAAGGTGTTCTTGTGTGCCTTTCTGAACAAATGGCTGTTACTTTCATTTTCCACATTAAAGAAATGGTTCACCCAAAAATGCTAATTCTGTCATCATTTACTTAGACAACCCCTCTTCCGTGGAACCCAAAAGGAGATGTTAGGCTGAGTGTTTGCCTCAGTCATCATTCACTTACATTGCATCTTCTTCCATGCAATGAAAGTGAATGGTGACTGAGGTTGTCGTTCTGCCTAACATTTCCTTTTGTGTTCCACAGAGGAAAGAATTTTATGCGAATATAGAAACAACATAAGGATGTGTAAATGATTGTAGAATTAAACATTTTATGCAAACTATTACTTTAAGGCTTGGCGATTTTCATGCAAATTGTGATACTGAATACTGAATAACAACTGTATGGTCAAACACATTTTTTTTTCTGTGTTAACTCAGTTCCTGTGATAAACTAGACCTTAGAAACAAAATTTCTGATGACCAAGCAACTCAAGTTCCTCGTCTGTTGCTCACTTTGACGTTGTGTCGAAGAAGCGACATTAGGGGTCTCTCTTGAGCACCAAATATGCCTCTGATCTATGAAAAAAGGCCAATGAGAAGTTGGCAGACAGTATTTGCATACCCCGCCCCCGGACATACGGGTATAAAGACGGGGAAATATGTCTAGTTCATTCAGAAATTTTCTTCGGAGCCAATGGTCGTGTATGCAGCGAGCTGCGAATCACACACCTGTTCCTCTTACCTCTGAGCGATCTGCTGTTGGATCTACTGCGCACTTCAGCGACTTTCTCCTTTGCATGGCAGTGCAATTTGCCCCTTGGCACTTCGACAGCGCAACCAAAAGTGTTGTTATTCAAAGAGTGATTTTCTCTAAAATAGTTTTTTCCTCTATAAGAGCAATACACAGCGGCGTTGAAAGTCCTTTTCAGGACGCGTCTTTATAAAGATGCCCATCCGGCACAGTGTAGTTCCTGGATGCGGTAGAGTGCTCTCCGCTTCAGACGGCCACAGGCGTTGTCTCGTGTGTCTTGGCTGCGATCACACCGAGGCAGCGTTTGTGGATGGTTCATGTTCTCACTGCGAGAACATGACCATTGCAACGTTGCGGTCGCGGCTTTCCTTCAAAAACGAAGGAACGCCACTCCAGCCGCCCCCCGCGTCGCTCTTTCTTCCCATGGGATTGAGGATGATGTGGCTGGCGATGGAGGCGATCCGGGGATGGCAGCGGGTGCCGTTCAGCTGGGCACGCCCCCTCGGACCACCCACACCCGGCACGCTCGTTGACTCCCGTCCGTGCTCGAGGCAACAGCGGCTTGCCTCACGGCCAGCCTGCCTATTCTCTAAAGCTCGAGGTGGATGAGCTAGCCGCTGCATCGGAGAGCAGTCCAGCGTCTGACGTGGACGACTCTCCTGGGCTGCTGCCTTCAGACCAGCATGCCCAGGCTGAGGCTGATGTGTAGATGTCCGACATGCTTGCCTGGGCCGCCACCAGCGTGGGGCTGGACTGGAACCCTCCGTCCTCCCCACAGCCGTCACGGCTGGATGACTGGTTCCTGCGTGCCGCTCACAGCCGCGCCCCCACCCGGTCCCGTTTTTCCCGGAGGTGCATGATGAGCTGATGACTTCATGGAGGGCACCCCTCTCCACTTGTCGCAAAGCCACGTGCTCATCTGCTCTCACTACCCTCAACGGCAGAGCGGCCCACAGGTACACGGCAATTCCCCAGGGTGACAGGGTTGTTGTGATCCACCTATGCCCGAGAACGCCGCCACCTGGTGGGGTCGCCCTGTTCTCCTCTCCAAGGCCTGTAGAACAATGTCATCACTGACCGCCAAAGCCTACAGCGCCACCGGACAGGATGCTTCTGCCCTGCATACCATGGCCCTCAGGGGGGAATTTGCCTCCCCCTCTCTGGGCAGGTTTGGTCTCCGCAGGGTCTTTTCCCCCTGAAAAACAGGAAACCGGGTAAGACCGCCTTCCCATGATACCTGTAAAGACCCCAGCCATTACATACATGTAAAGAGGCCCGGCTAGGCTCGGGCCATTCCCAGGTTGGCAAGCGTCACCTTGTTCCCCTGTCTAGGGTGACCAGAAGGATTCTGCTGACTTTTTTAGGGCATTGGGGAAGGGTACGTGCAGTCTGATACAGCTGGCCGTTTTTGCACGACAAGTACCTGCCCGCTCCTGTGTCAGCAGTACACGTACATGGCCCAGTGCATGGCGTGATTTAAATTGGACACTTAGTGTTGCTTCTTAGACACAACGTCAAAGTCAGTGACAGACGGGGAACATCTAGGTTACGTATATAACCTCCGTTCCCTGATGGAGGGAACGAGACATTGTGTCCTCCCGGCCACATCGCTGAGCCAAGCCACTGTTGTGGCCGGACCATTTCCGGCTCCTCAGAAAAATCCTGAATGAACCAGACGTATTTCCCCGCCTTTATACCCGTATGTCCGGGGGTGAGGTATGCAAATACTGTCTGCCAACTTCTCATTGACCTTTTTTCATAGATCAGAGGCATATTCGGCGCTCCTAGTGTCGCTTCTTCGACACAACGTCTCGTTCCCTCCATCATGGAACGGAGGGTACATACGAAACCTAGACATTTTTACCAAACTGAGAAAAAAGGAAGTTTTAGTTTTGAAGCTGTTCAAGTAAATGATCTCATATGTTCATGTGTATTTCAGTAATGAGAACACACCCTTAAACATGCAGAGATAAGGTCAGTATGATGATTTTAAGCTGATTGCAACAGGCACACGCACAATTTTGTCCAAGCACAGAGGAATGGAATAATAAATAGCCTGTTTCAAATTAAGGATATAAAGGTAAGGATTTTTAAAACTGTTTATACTTATGAGAGTATAATTATTCACATTTCAGCTCAGCTTTAAGCAGCTGAATTCTGCAAAAGAGTAATAGGAAGTGTCGTCACATATAGTCATATTTTTGATTGATTAAAACAAGGTAATGATTTAAGGGGTTATAGAAAATGACTGCAATAAAAAGATTCAGCATTCAGTGTTATTAAACCAAATTCTTTTCATTTCAATGAGAAAGAAGTACCTCAGCCTGAGATTATACATTAACAAAAAAACTCATTAAACATTTGTGAATAGGTTATAGGTTTTTTTTTTTTGTTTGTTTGTTTTTTTACGTTTATTTTGATTATATTGAAATTAAAAGGACTAAAAAAATAAATAAAAAAAAAAACTAATCAAAACTTTTGACCATACAGCGAAATAAGGAAACAAAGGGATATCATGTGATCATTCTTGATTAAATAGCCTAATCATGAAATGGCCATTTCAATATTAATTATTTACTGAAAAGCAAGTGTATCTAGTACACTTAAAGACCACCAGTAAAAAAATAATAAAAAAAATAAAAATAAAATATATATATATATATATATCCTTTAATGATCTGTTATGGATCTTTGTAAGCTTGAATGGCATTGTAAGCCCGTTTATCGGTCCAATGGCGGTCTCCAATAATACTGGTGAAGGTCTCTCGCGTTACTGTCTTTCCTTTTACGATACACAACAAGATTAAATGAAATACATTTTCTCTTATGTATTACCTCATTATTTCATCTGACTCCATAAATGAAAAAGGATTTAATGATATCTGAGCATCATTAAAAGTGAGCGAGTGTTTGATTATTCTTTTTAACTCTTTAATTATATTTTATCCGTTCAGATTAGGAAACTATGTCGTTTTGAGGTCCTCGCATGTTTTTATCTTTTATGCGGGTCTCCTGATCACAAGCTCATCAGTGTTGGATCATCAAACAGAGGTAATTGCTATATACCTGAGATCGGTCACGTCCACATTTACACAATCAAAGATACTTCAGTATAGCCCCCATGGAATTGCATACGCTTGAATTTAACTTAGCGTTTTCTTCAGTAGAGGTCACAGCCAAGTTGACCAACATAACTTGTCTTGTAATAGCTTTGGATTCAAATTAACATTACCACAGGGTATGGAGGATCTGGGGGAGGGCACACCTTTAAGGGGCACACCACATTTCTCATATTTTATAACTTCTTTTTGCTTTTCATTATGGCTGGGAGGATGAGACCAGTTTACCAGGTGCACTGAGACACTTTAAATGTTAAATAATACCAAACATGTATTGTTACTTTTTGTACACACTTAACATTGCATAGGTTTTTAGTGAACTTTAAGTGAGGAGGAGATGATGAGACTGTACTGTGTGCTGTATCTCGGATGTTGCTGTTACGTATGTAAGAGAGAGTTCAAATGTTAATTCTCATTTTCTCGAGGAGTAGCCCAGACTTGCTGGCACCCGCCTTACAGAGCTGTCATAAAAAATGACCACAGTGAAGCCGTTTCATGTATGACAGGAAACTGCTATTGAAATGCTGTTGTGATCAGCAATTTCCATTTAGAGTTTATTTGGTTGACATTAAAATGCTTAAATATTCAGATAATGGTTGACAGATAATCAAAAAACAGAGAACACTTAAAATATCTTTAGGTTTACTTAATTCTTCCTTGTTCATGTAACGCAAAAAATGTATGTACATAAACTAAGTGAACTTACGTTAACCAGGCTGTTTATTTATTTTATTTAATTTAATCCATTTGTGTTGGGACAACATGAATATTTTTTGTTTGGTTATCTGAAACATGGCAGGGGGCTTCTAGTTCCCAGCATGCTTTGAATGGGTCTTGATAGGAAGAGTAAATGCTCAAATACATTTCTTTGTGTGTGTGTGTGTGTGTGTGTGTGTGTGATTTTGTGCAAGATTAATGTATGGGGGATACTTGTTAGTTTAATCTTTGGTTAAGCTGAGATTTAGAAGAGTTTTAGTTATGTTTGAATTTTGGGGGTTGAGCTTACGATCAGGACAGATAGATACGACACAGGATATTGATTATTCCCTTCATAGAGCAATTGTTTAGTTTCTAAAGCATTATCAGCATTTCCCCACATGTGAAAAAGCATGTCTATCATATTCTGAACTGCTCAGCATTCACCAAAAAGATTAGTTCATCGATTCGTTCATTGATTCATTCATTGACCATTTCTGCAAATTACGCCTTTACACCAGTAGATGGCGCCAAATGACCATCTTTTACATTTTAAATTAGTAAAACTCATGGAATCAAATGTACAGAGTAAAGAACAACCGGTATAAGTCAAGTCAAGTTTATTTGTATAGCGCCTTTCACATCACACATCATTTCAAAGCAGCTTTACAGAAGATCAGGCATTAACAGACGATAAAACTGTAATGTCTATAATGTCGATGAATATGTTTCTCAAGAACGGCCGGTGCCCTTACATGCATCGAGGGAAGGGGGTCTTACCCGATTTCCTATTCTTTCAGGGGGAAAAGACCCTGCGGAGGCCACACCTGCCTGAAAGGGGGAGGTAAAGGTGGCGAATACATCACATGAGTTTTTAGGCGGCATGTGGAACGTGGCGCAGTGGTAGATCCAGCCTCAAGGAGGGGGGAGTTGCTACAACACAGCGACCTGAGGGCAGCTGGGACTGCCTGAGGGAGACGCGGGTCCACTTCGTAAGGGGACCATACCGCGGACGATACACACAGGGGGAGTCCACGTAGGAGTCCTGACCTGTGGAGCACCTATTCCAGTACAGGGTAGATTAAGTTCCGATTTAAGTTGGGTCGGTGAGTTCCTCCGCTGAACTGCGGACCCACAGGGCTAAGGAGGAATCATCCAGGGACCCGGGTGGGTGGGATCTCCTGGGAGAGAAAGTGGACGATTTTACCTCGGCAAGGGAAAGGGCGCTAGGCGCAAGTGGTCCACATGCGAAACTGAAACAGGGACGAAACTGACTCTACCCTGAAATTGTAAGATCTCGCAAGGGTGTTACGTGTTGCCCAACCCACTGCTCTGCATATGTCTGCCAGGGAGATGCCTCTGACCAGTGCCCATGAGGACGCAACACTGCTTGTCGAGTGTGCTCGGACCTGTAAGGGGTGGGGTATGGCCTGGGTGTGATAAGCTAATGTACTGGTGTCAACTACCCAGAGGGAAGTCCTCTGTTTGGAGACAGCGTTCCCTTTCCACTGTCCACCAAGGCAGACAAAGAGCTGCTCAGAACATCTAGAGCTCTGCGTGCGGTCCAAGTAGGTACGCAAAGCACGTTCCAGACACAGCAATGAAAGGGCTCGGCCTGCCTCCTCCCGGGGCAGCTTTGCTTGCAGGTTCACTACCTGGTCTCTAAAGGGCATAGTAGGAACCTTGGGCACGTAGCCCGGTCACGGTCTTAGGATCACATATGTGTCTGCCGGACCGAACTCCAGGCAAGTATCGCTAACTGAGAACGCTTGCAGGTCCCCGACCCTCTTGATGGAGGCGAGCTTGATCAGCAGGGCCATCTTTAAAGAGAGGGCCCTGAGTCCAACTGATTCTAGCGGCTCGAAGGGGGGTCTCTGGGGAGCCTCGGGGCAGACGGGTATACCAGAGCGGGCAGTGGGAGGTCTCTCGGGAGGCAAACAGGTCTACCTGGTCCTTGCCGAACTGTTCCCAAATCAGCTGGATTGACTGGGGGTGAAGCCTCCACTCTCCACTGGGCAAGTGTTGTTGTGACAACGTGTCTGCTACCACATTGAGGTTGTCAGGGATGTGAGTGGCACGCAGCGACTTGAGTGTCTTGAGCGAGTTGCTGGCTCCAAAGGAGGAGACAACGGGCGAGTAGTGACATGTGGCGGGAGCGTATGCCGCCATGCCAATTTATGCACGCTGCCGCGGTGGTGCTGTCTGATCTGACTAGGACACGTTTGTCTCGAACTAACGGGAGACACTTCCACAGGGCAGAGAAAACAGTCAGCAACTCTAGGCCATTGATGTGCCAGCACAGCGGGGCCTCTTTCCAGCGGCCCGCGGCTGCGTGCCCGTTGCACACGGCGCCTGAACCCAATTTGGAGGCGTTGGTCGTGGCCAGGACACATCGGGACACCTGCTGCGAGGGGACTCTTGTCCACAGAAGGCAGAGTTCTGTTCATGTTTTTGACGTTTAGCGGCAGGTGGGGGTGATGGTCACACAGTATGTACCGTGGCGCCATGCTCATCTTGTGACTCGAGTCTAGGGCCAGTGCTTAGGCGGTCTCATATGCATCAACCCCAGTGGCGCGGCCGCCGCGGAGGATGTCATATGCCCCAAGAGCTTCTGAAAAGTATTTAAAGGGACCACCATGCCTGGTCTGAAAACGGGGAGGCATTTTAGCACTGACTGTGCATGCTCGTTGATGAGGCGTGCTGATACTGTGACTGAGTCTGACTCCATGCCGAGAAGAGAGATACTCTGAAACAACGTCGAAGTGAGCGACAGACGGGGACTGCTGAGCATGACTTTTTATCAAGCTATACAAAAAAACAAAAAAAAATACTAGCCTACGAAATTATTTTGAGTTTCAGTGTCATCTGTATGTGATTGTAATTTTTGGTCATCACTCACTTTTATTCATAATTAATTTAGTCCCTATTCTTGTTGAACAAGACGAACTGAACGGACGACATGCAGCTCCTCGTCCTCTCGTTCAGTCTAACAGCAGATCTTCATTCACAAATTTGATGACTGATTCGATCAATTCGTTTGTGAACGAGCGTACCAGTACATACATTTTGTTCACGAATGAGATGACCGACTATTTCAGTGAAGAGGTGTATTCGTTCAGTGGGTCAAACCAATGATATGCTCCTTCACAGATCGAATGCCATTGGGTCATGCTTTTGTCAGTCTTTAAAATTACAAAAAAGCAACACAAATGGAAAATGCATGTCTACAAGCGTATAAAGACACTATAACCATAATGGTATACACCTTAACCGTTTTCACCACAAATGGCAGGTCTTATTTTCCTGATATTTTGTCAAGTGCTGGGAGTAATTTTTCCAAGGCATAGAAAAAATATCAAGAAAAGTTCAATAATGTCTTACACTGTGCATATAAGCACAACATTTCCATTCGGAAAACATGTAATTTAAACTGTATGATCTTCAATCATTTTTACCCATTCATCATTTGGGGATTATGTTCTCCTTCTGTCACTCACTTGACGTTGTGTCGATGTAGTGACACTAGAGATCGACCCCTAGTGTCACTACATCGACACAATGTCTCGTTCCCTCCATCAGGGAACGGAGGTTACGACAGTAACCGAGACGTTTTTCGCACTGCATAACCAATAATCTTTTCTTTTCTCTCCTTGTAGAACCGCCATAGACTCTGAACAAAATACATGCCTCCTCTAGTTCAGTCAGTTAGCAGATTTTTGTTCAGATCTACATTCATTCATTTCGTTCACGAAGTGATACCAGTACATTCAGTTTGATCATGAATGAGACACCTCATCTCATTCAGACTCAAACTACCCACTCAACTCTTTCAGAGAAGGGGTGTATTTGTTCAGCAGCTGAAACTAATGATATGCTCCTTCACAACCTGCATTCAAATGCTATTTGCTCATGTTATAGTCAGCCTTTACAGGTATGGAAAGCCACAAAAGCAGTCTCGTGCATCAAACTACTGACTTTACCCACCTACAGTACATATAAGTAACGTCACTTTACCGCAACTAAAAATAGCAGCCGTACATTACACAAAAGCTGATGGAAAGGTTAAACTTAAAAACAACTATAAGTGACTCAAAAATTTATTAAAAATTAAAAACTGGAAAAAAAAAGAAGAATATTTTCCACCAGAGTTTATTTTGACTATTTAGTTTGAATAATCCGTGTCCTCTCTCTCTCTCTCTCTCTCTCTCTCTCTCTCTCTCCTACCCCTCACACTTTTTTAAGATCTGGGAAATCCCCTTTCCTTACAGTTTCCTGGCAATTGCAAGAAACATAGAGTGACATTCTGCATTTGTGTTTACACTGTGTAACTCTACCAGTGGGTCACGGACGGACGGTCAGGTTTACCATAAGTTTCATGTATCATAAGTGTACCAGATGTACTTTCATTCTTGAACAGCTGCATGAAGATATGGAGCGTTTAATATGATGTGCACCGGTTCTGTGATGTGTTCCTTTAATGAAAAGTTGGATTTTACATTCTTATTTAAAACATGGATGGTTTTTGACAAGGATTTGAAGAGCATCATGTTTTTGTCACTCAAAGTAAGTAAAATAGGCAACGTAATTTTGGGCATTTTAAGAATTTTGCGTATCTCTCTTTTTGATGTTTTCTATTATGCTTTCAAAGTTATTGTTAAGCATTTTCCCTAATTATTAGGTTGCATACAAATTTATTTCAGAGACAAAAAGTGTATGTACTGTTTGATGCGCATGTGCGAAGTGTAAAAAAGAAGGAAGTTTTGAGTTTAAAAGCAAATGTCTGTCTTTTTTTTTTTTTTTTTTTTTTAAGACTAACGTATCTGTGTGCTTGAAAGAGCTCTATTTTATGAGCTGCATATGCTAAATAAATAAACTGATAATGCATGTCACATTTAATCCTAAATTTGAGTTTCTAAAAATATTCAGATATCTTGGTGGTAACTGGGAGATCCACCTGTAAGAAGCATTAGCTGGTCTCCGGTCTTGCATCTCAGCCACAATGTTTTCCACCTGGATGCTGCATATGAGTGTTGTTGCTCTGCTTGTCATAACCACCAGCGCTGACCAGTGTTCACTTCATAATGTCACACCTGGGAATGGTGAGACACTTTCATACATCATTACATCTGTTTATGAGTCTTTTGTCCTGGACCTAATATGTTATTATCCCCAACACAAACAAATCCTAACCTAAAACTGGATTAAACAGTGACAGAGATTTTCAATTGCAGACACTCGTAACTCAGGGCACGAATTCAATTATTACTTTAAAACTTCACTTCTAACTAATATAAAGAGTTAAGAAGAAACTGAAAATGAAAAAAATCCCTTTTAAGAAGTTTTTAGCAACAGTGTAAGTCTAGTAAATGTCTCTGAAAGTTCCTGCTTGTGGTCAGATGTCTGTGACACAGTGATGCTCTAGGAAAAAGCTTTGAAACATAAATATGTGTACAAAAAAAAATAAGAGGACAGATTCATCATCATTCATCTTTATATTCTCCTGTTGCTATTATTATAAAAGTTATGCATTTAGATTTTTTTAACGTTTTGCGATAGCAGTGTTTTAATTCTCATTTTTTGCGGGTGTGTTGTGTTTTTTAGTCCACTGCATTGAAAACATTTGCAAAACGACTAGCGCAACTAGTATCATATTAATCTGCAATTGCAGTTGCTTTTCCTATGAACAGGCGAGAAAACATATTTAGCAACAATGACAAATTTTTTCCTTTATTTGAAGTTTTCTCTGTCTCTTACCGGTTTCATAGTTCTTCAGAACATTGTTGCTGTTGCTTTCTTGCTTGAACAGGAAACTTATTACTGAAAGGCTTCCTGTTATGATCAAATTAATACTGAAATGTCAGGGGCTATTTTTAATAAAGTCTGTAACTGTTTTAGGTTGAAATATGGCACCAATTTGTGTTTGTCTTAAAGAAATAATACACTAAAAAAATCACCTTCACTTTCATCATTTACTCACCCTTGTGCCTCCCAGATGTGTATGACTTTTTCTTCTACAGAACACAAACAAAGATTTTTAGAAGAATATTAAGTAACCCAAATGACTCCAGTAGAGATTTAGAGTAGAAAAGAATGAATCTAATAAATTCATCAGTTTTTCACCTATTATATTACTTTTGAAGACATGGATTTAACCACTGGAGTCATATGGATTATTTTAATGCTGCATATATGTGCTTTTTGGAGCTTCAAAGTTCTGTCCACCATTCACTTACATTAAATGGATGAACAGAGCTGAGATATTCTTCTAAATCTTCATTTGTGTTCTGGTGAAGAAAGAAAGTCATACTCATCTAGGACGGCATGAGGATGAGTAAATAATGACTGAACTGTCATTTAAAAGTGAACTATTCCTTCAACAGTATAGCTCACCCAAAAAGACCAATTCAGTCATTATTTACTCACCCTCATTTTGTTTCAAACATGTATAACTTTGATTCTTACGTGGAACACAAACTGAGATGTAAGGCAGAACGAAAGCCTTAGTCACCATTCACTTTTATTGTATTACAAAAGTTCCAATAAAAGTGAATGGTGACTGTCGTTCTGCCCTAAATCTTCTTTTGTGTAACACAGAAGAAAGAAAGTCATACGGATACGGAACAACATCAAGGTGAGTAAATAATGCTGATTTTGGAGTGAACTATCCCTTTAACTATAACTGTTCATCTCATTTGACACTTTGGTCTATAATACTGACCTTTGATCTCTTGTTTTAGGGTCTCCAGTTATGGATTCTTTGCAGTGCTACAATGACTTTCTGACCCACGTACAATGCACATGGGAGGAAACACATGTTCATTCACACACAGCAGGAAATATATCATCACAGACATTGTACATCAGGATCAAAAGAATTCCTAACAAGTGAGATTGACTTTTTTTAGGAGAAAAGTTCTGGGGAAATTCTCGTTATCTGCAAATTATTAATAAATAGGTATTTCTGACTCTTTTCTTATCTCACTCTGTCTCTGTCACTTTCTCTTGTATCTCTCTCTGTGAAGTAAAGACATACTTTGCATCTCGAATGGACCCGGTGTGCTTTTATCCAATGGGAAGGTCTCTCACAGCTGTCACTATAAAACCAACAGGTTAGGCAGTGGAACATCTCACGTTCTATACTTCGGAGTACCCTGTTTATCAAAACCCACAACTTTTAAGGTAGCCCAGCAGGGTAAGTGCATGTTTTGTGTATGAATGTTTGTTCTAAAGCATGTCTAGTGTGGAAAAACCTTTCACAGTTGTCTGTGTACATTTTCAGGAAAAGTTCTCGCCCCGATTGACTTGACAGAGAAGTTGGCTGATGGGAAAGGCCATCTGCTGTCCTGGAGAAGCCCTTATCCAGCATCCTCAGATATTACAGGAACACTCGTGTACCAGCTTCAGTATCGCAGATATGGGAATGACTGGATAGTGAGTACACACAATTACACGTTTACCTGGCTATATAAAAGAGAACATGCCATTGATTTCGATTGTTGGTTTATTTTTATTAATTTTTTTAAAAGCTAGTTATAATTACAAGGTCACTGAGAAATAAGGTTATCTGAAGTGATAAAAATTAGAAATCTAGTTTAAAACTATATTAGTATAGTTTTAAACTAGATTTCTCATTTTTATCACAATTATTATTTCTTAAAAACAACAGTGAATATTTTTTTATTTTTATATTCACTGTTGTTTTTAAGAAATATTAATTGTAAAAGTTTTTATTATTATTATTATTATTATTATTATTTTATTTGTATTTTTTTTTTTTACAAGAATTACAGGAGGGGACTTTTAAATTTTGTTTACCGTTACGCCACATGATTTTTTATTTTATTTTTTAACTTCAAGCCTAAACTAAAAATAGAAATGACTTTGATTTAAGTTATTAAAAACACGTTCATCATACTGGAGTTGTACTCATGTAATTGATTGGTGTGAAATGCCATTTAATGTCATTTTGAATAACTCAATATCTGGAAAAAAACAAAAGCATCAGGTCATCGAACCAGTTACAAACTATCCCTACCCCTTCAAGAAAACGTTTTACAATAAAATAACCATTTTTACCTTTACCGGTGTCCCCAAAGGGAGGTTTTGTCAGATTTAGCTAATAGATATGTTAGCTTTGGTATATTTATCTATATTTAAGTATAGCTAAGTAACCATTCCACACACAAAAACAAACCACTTAACAAAACAGTATGTTTTTCAGATAGGATTCCTTGTGGATGTCTGGCAATATCTGTGTAAAAGCAGCTTTGTTTCATTGTGTATCACATGTATGTACTATCACATAGCACAATCTGCCATTGTAAGGAAACAGCAATATAACCTCAAACTAGTCACAAGATTCCCACTGAAGATAAAGTCTCCACATGAAAGAGTATTGCTGGTGATCTGAAACTGGAGATAGATCAGCTGTAAAGATTTGGATATTTATATTGGGACATGCTGAGTGCATGTTTGTGTGTATATTCATCCAAGTGTCGAATGTTACCAATGAATGCATCGTATACTGGCAGCATAAGTGCATATGTGTTTATGAATAGTGAACGCATGTCATTTTTCTCTTTCTTTTTTTACTGGAATAGGTGGTGGACAACATCAATGCCTCTAAGTATATGATTGAAAGGGAGTCACTGTTGCCGGGGTATCCTTACCAAGCCAGAGTGAGGGCACGGGCCAATGTTGGACTCTGGAGTGACTGGAGCCCCCTAGTGTCCTGGAGAACACACAATGGTAATAAGATCCCCGTCCATAACAAACTGATCATATAAAACTTGTATTAACAGTTTGAAATAGTGAAGTTCAGGTTAGTGATGTTTTTTTTTACATGCTTTTAGATGGTGCCTTTAACCTGCAGTGTGTGATAGAGGGAGAAACCATTGTGACTTGTTCCTGGCAGATGAAAACCAAACTTTCTAACTTTATGTCATATCATATATTTTGTCAAGACAATGACAGTCCGTGAGTACCATCCCACATTGCATCACATATGATTGATTTAAAGTGTGGTGCCATATCCTACACACTGACAAACCTGACTCACAATGCTTTCAGAGGCTTACCATTCTCTGAATGTTGTAACAACCCTCTGCTGAAGTCCAGTGGCCCTGAGCTGTCTGAGTTTACCTGTTCTGTGACGACCTCTAACCCTTCCCTGTTAACCATGGAGCTGAGGCCAGTGTACTACAGTAGGACATTTATGGTGTCAAAACATAGTAAGTCTTTTAAAGGGTGGTCAAGTAGCTATCTGTTTGCATTTCCATTCATCGCAAAGGCAGTTTATAGGGATAGTTCACTGATATGTCTTGAGGGTGAGTAAATAATGAGAGAATTTTAATTCTTTCATTATTTACTCACCCTCAAGACATTTCAGATGTGTATGACTTTCTTTCTTCTGAAGAAAACAAATGAAGATTTTTAGAATATCTCAGCTCTGTAGGTCCATACAATGCAAATGAATGGTGACCAAATGTTTAAAGCTCCAAAACGCACATAAAGGGAGCATAAAAGTAACTCCAGTGGTTAAATCCATTTCTTCAGAAGCGATATGATAGGTTTGGGTGAGAAACAGATCAATATTTTAGTCCTTTTTAACTATTAATCTCCACTTTCACCAGCCCTGCTAAGTGCTCTTTTCTCCAAATAGTTCTTTTTTTCTTTTTTTTCTTGGGTGATTCACATTTTTGGTGCATATTGCCACCTAGTGGGCAGGAAGGAGAATTTATAGTAACAAAGACTATTGCTCACATCTATCATATTGCTTCTGAAGGCATGGATTAAACCACTGGAGTCATATGGATTACTTTTATTGAAACTTTGGAGCTTCAAAGTTTTGGACCCTTTTGACTTGCATTGTAGGGACCTACAGAGTGAGGTATTCTAAAAATCTTAATTTGCGTTCCACAGAAGAAAGTCATACACATCTGAGATGGCATGAGGGTGAGTAATTGATGAGAGTACTTTCATTTTTGGGTGAACCTTTCATTTAAGATAATTTAATGCTTTTAAGAGTTCATTCCAGAAGGACTGTTTAATGTAAAAAATGTTGAAGATTAGCGGACAGGTGGTCAACTCATTAACTGATGAGCTGTTTCCTCACAAAATCAGTTTATTCAGCACACTCAAGCATCTCCTCCATAGACATACATTAAAAAAAGGCCTCTTGTCTCTTCACCAGTGTACCGCCCATAAAATGACAACGTGACAATGTTATGCATTTTGTTGCTAACCTAGTAGGCTTACTTTGAATGAAGGGCTCTGGCCAAACCTCAAACCCCATGGTTGTTAGGGGAGTCTGAAGCTCTGTTATGCTAGTGTCAGTGCTGCCATCTGGTGTTTGGGAGGAACACTACAGGCTCAGTTGGCTACAAAAGAATAGACATTTGTCCAACAGTATGTACCTAATATATAAAATATGACTTTGAGGATTTCTTAGATCCCATAATAAAACCGAAACCTAACAACATTCGAGCAAAACTGACATATACTTCAGAAAGAAGGCACGTTTTGATAAGTTGATGGTTAAATGAGTTGTCGGGATAAAGACTGAAGACTCTAAAAAGGACTTCTAACATCATATTCATGTGCTCTTTCAGTTCAACTTCCAAAACTCGACCCGGTCAAGGTGGAGGCAGACGGTGTTGTCAACATAACCTGGTCTTTACCAGAAGTCAATAAAGAGCTTCGCTTCCAAATCCAGCTACAAATCTGGACCAACAAGGTGTTAACTTTCTTTCAGTCTTAATTTATGCTTTCAAATTTGCACATACTAAAACATTAAACTCTTTAGTTGTTGCTGTGATTTATAAAAGGTGTTATTTCTCTCTCTTTTTGTAGAGCTCAGTGCTCTATAACATTTCTCAGGGGCAGAGCAGGTTTCAGATTCTCTCTAGCTCTCTACAACATTCAACTCAGTACCAGGCCTACATTAGATTGCAGCATATACCTGATCCTGGTAGTGATTTCGTAGTTTGGCCATCAGAATGGTCCCAGCCAACACCATTTACCATCGACAAAGGTAACATCTTTGATTTCAGACATGTCTTCTGATCATACTGGCTTATTTCAATCTTGAAATGTGATATATTCCTTTCTTAAAGGTGAAGTGTGTCATTTCTATGCCACTAGCATCACCAAAGGAATTGAAAAAAGAACATGACAAATGGATTATAGTTTATATAGTCTTATTTATCATCCTTGAATCATAGAGAAAGTAAATTATTCATATTTACATATAGGGTGAATTCAAGTAAATTTGCTAATTTTACGACATGATAAAGTGGTTGAATGTGTCCAGTGTGAATTCATTTAATGTTAACTGATATCAATTTAGCTGTTAATACATATTTCACATATTTCATAGTAACCTGAGGTGCACTCAGACAGGTAAACAGATTTACTCCTAAAGAAATTATCTGTAATATTGAAACACGTGTATAAAATTATGAGCACTCACATGAGATGAAGACATCAGTCATGTTAGTAACCTTTTAAAAGCTGTTTCATTGTACATGGAGAGGGTCACTTCATGGGGTTACCATATTATGAACACATGATGTACCTTGACAAAGGTTTGTTGCCAAATTTTTGGTATTAAAATAAACTTGAAATTGAGTGTGCAGATATATATAAATATTTTTGAATGTTTTTGTCCTAACTTGCACCTCCAAACTTAAGGTGTGCATTTGCTCAAGTGTCTCTCTAAATGACCACATGACCAGCCAAATACTACTCGCTTATTCTCCGTAACCACCTGGACACTTTCATTCAGGAAATAAATTAATCACGGCTGACTGTGAATCAGGGACGTCACTAGGATTGGAAGACAGGGGGGGCTTAGCCCACAGGGTATTTGTAACTTGCGTTTGCAAAATCTAGAGCTACACTTATGTCAACAACCAGTCAAGAAACCAAGATGTTAACAAGTAAAATGTGACAGACATATCTTCTTCTTCCATTTCTTCTCTGTTAAAGAAAAGTTACTGTAATGTTAGCTTTTAGACACATTTAGCTGCATGGGGGAATTTACTTAGGCCAGACTTTGCTCCTGATGAGTTATTCTATAAGCAATGACTTAAATGCTATCTGTCTGCTCATGTAAATGTATGATAAAGTAATAGCATACTATATCTAATTCCTCTCTATATAAGATAAGTTGTCCACAGAATGCTATTTAATTACTCTAATTACTGTAACTGCGCTGTGGATTGGTTCAATCAGTGTGTAATTTCGCTGTGTAGTTTGGCTTGCATACAGTTTAACACAAGAACCAGAATTTTAAGGTCATAGTGAAATTTGACAACACAGGTTTGAGCGTTTCTCAATTAAAGATGATTTATTCTGCCAAATGATGTATACAAGAAGGATACAATGGTAATAGCATTAACAGGGACCCTATGACATTTAGTCTTCAGTGACAACAACATTCTATGGGGATTGATATTGTTTTATATGCCTATTATAGAGATAGGTTATATTATTGGCAAAGAATAAAGAGTTGTCATTAGCTTGCTAAGTTAACCATTTCTTGTATTTTGCTTGTTCACTCTAGCTAGACTACAGTTTTCCATAGCAAACCAAAATATCCCCTTTCCTTTACCTCAAGAAAACGTAGCTAAAGGTAAGCAGGTAATTAAAAACAACGTACAATTTCACTCTGTATCACGACACTTACCAATCTTCCTTTCACCATTAGCGTGTGTATCAGTGTGTGTGGGCGGGAGGGTGCATAGCGAGTTCAACTTCAGACCAAACTAGAGTAACGACGAGACGAGATGAATCCTCCAGTTACTTGCAGCGCTCCGGTCTGCAACGCTCTGAAAGCTGCCACAGTTACCAATGCAACGAGACAGTGCGGTGCATCATCTTGATAGCACAACGACTCTTTGTACTTCTGTCCAACTTCCGACTTTTCGGCTATTTTTTGTAGCTGGATTAATATATATAATTTGTTGCGTCTAATTCTAAATATGAATGAGGATACGGTTATTGATAAATCGAATTGTTATTGTTGTTCTTATTATCATTTAGGGGGGCTTAGGAACATTTTGGGGTAGCTTCAGCCCCCCTAAAATAGGCCTAATGATGTCCCTGCTGTGAATATTGAATTTCTACAATGGCATTGGTACCTGAAAATATTGATTTTGAATCATACTGCATCCACGCCACTGGGTGTCACTGTAATTCCAAGATGACACAAGCAAAATGTTACTGAGTGCACTTTAAAAAAGAAACTCTCTTTGTTTGCATGTGTATACGTGTACAGCTTCGTGGCCCATCAGCTATACAATCTACATATTGACTAGTGTGTTTGTGGCTGTGCTCTTCGTCATCTTGTATAACGTCCTTCCAGCCTGTCATAGGTAAAAAACCTTGTCATTCATCATGTGTAGTTGTTTTTGTTAGTGTGTTTATTTCTTCATGGGTGTGTTTTTCTCTCAACAGAAGGATAGAATTATGGAAGGGATCAATTCCATCGCCCTTAAACAGCAGAGTAATTGAGGGAATGATCAAGGTGAGTTTTTTTAGCTTGGAAAAACATTAACATTTTTATTCCCTGTCTGTCACTTACTCGACGTTGGGTCGATATAGTGACACTAGGGGTTCGATCTTGAGAGCCCCAATCACCTTTGCTTTATTCAGTGAAGGCCAATGAAAATTTGCAATGGAATTTGCATGCCACTCTCCGCCCCAGACATACGGGTATAAAAGGAGATGGCATGCACCACTCATTCAGACTTGTTTTTGGAGCCGAATGCATGTGTGTGTGCTTCCCATCACCTTGCTATCTGCTGGTATTACGGCAGTAATTCTCGTTCTGCTCTGTAGCTCGTTCAACCCAGGGATTAGGTGACTGACTGGCCTGACCCAGTTGAGCGCACGGGCCCCACTTCCGCCCTTGGGTCAGCATGAGTTGAGAACCCTCGTAACATCGCCGGGTGCCTTCCGGGCCCTGGCAACCAATTTGTCAATAAAAGAACAGTTTCCTCATTCCCTGGGTCATTTCCAATACTCAGCCCTTTCAGCCCTCATGCTTGCGAATGCGTTGAAAGTCTTCTCAATCTCGTCTTCCCTTGTTCTCCATCAAAAGATAGCCAGCAAACAGGTAAGCATGGCGGTTCTTGGGGCAGCTCGCCCACCCCAGCCACCAGCCACCATTGTGGGCTCGCTCGTCTCTTTGGGCAGAGCCTGTCCCCTTACCGAGTCACACAAGGACTTTTACAGCCCCTATTTTATAGTGTCCGGGGGGGGGGGGGGGGGGGGGGTTATGCCCAATTCTGTATCTGCATGCCTCTGTTCAAGATGTTGATGCAGAAGCGCATCCTGGCATCAGTACAACATCAGGATTGGTTCGCGGCCATCAACCTGAAAGACATGTACTTTCCTGTATCGGTCCTTCCTCGACACAGATGCTTTCTTCGGTGAGCCTTTGAGGGACAAGCATACCAGTACAAGTGCCTCCTAGCTCCTTTACCAAAGTAACAGAGGCTGCCCTGCCCCGCTGAGGGACAAGGGCATTCGCATCCTCAGTTATCTTGACGACTGGCTGATCCTAGCTCACTCACGAGATATATTGTGCGTGCACAGGGTCCTTGTGCTTCAGCACCTCAACCGACAGGGGCTTCAGGTCAACTGGGAAAAGGCTCTCCCCTGCCCAGAGCATCACTAATCTCAGTATGGAGTTGGACTTGGTCACCATAATGGCACATCTTATGAACGAGCGGTGCAATTGAAGAGGCTCCTGGGGCATATGGAATCCTCGGCAGCTGTACACCCCCTCGTGTTGATGCATATGAGACTGCTCCAGGACTGGCTACAGATTTGATTCCTGAGGTGGGCGTGGCACCACACATAGCATGTGACTATCATGCCATGCTCCTGCCAAACTTTCAGCCCTTTGTCAGATCTGGCATTTCTACAGGCATGGGTTCCCTTAGAGCTATTCTCTTCATGTTAACCTACCTCTGGTTGGATGTAGTCTCCATAGTGCTCTCTCTCCTGGAGAGATGCTCGGTGTGAAATTGCTTAATACAAAAATCAGGAAAGGCCACCACCTGTAGCCTCCTCGGGTAAGTGCCTCCTCCCACCCTTAACTGGATCAGGGAGACCCCTTACCTGACTCGAAGGTCATGAGGTGGTTGAGCGCTTGCTGCAAGGCACTCAGCAGCTTTCCCTTGTCCACTCCTCTGTTCTTCGTGACATGGCTCAGCACCTGTGGTGCTTCGTATAGGAACCCTTAGTGTCACTACATTGACACAACGTCGAGTGAGTGACAGACAGGGAATGTCTTGGTTACAGACGTAACGTCTAGGTTGGAGGGAACGAGACGTTGTGTCGAAGAAGCGACACTAGGGGTCTCTCTTGAGCGCTGAATATACCTCTGACAGAATTTGTATGTCCCGCCCCCGGACATACGGGTATAAAGGCATGGAAATACGTCTGTTTCATTCAGGGTTTTTCTGAGGATCCGGAAATGGTCCAGCCACAACAGTGGCTCGGCTCAGCAACGTGGCCGGGAGGACATATAACGTCGTCGGAATCCTAATAGTTACCCTAGACAGGGGAACAAGGTGACACTTGTCAACCTGGGAATGGGCCGAGCCTAGCCGGGCCTCTTTTCTCTCTATGTTTCTCACATAGAGTCAACGGCTGGGGCCCTTACACCCATCGGGGGAAGGAGGTCTTACCCAGTTTCCTAATCTTTCAGGGGGAAAAGGCCCTGCGGAGACCACACATGCCCAGAAAGGGGGAGGTAAGAGTAGTGACATACACCACATGGGCTTTTAGGTTATTTGTGGGAAGTGGCGCAGTGTTAGATCCTGCCTTTTTGGAGGGTGGAGTTTCTACAGACGCGGTGACCGGGGGGCAGTTCCCACTGCCCAAAGGAGACACGGGTCCGCTCGTAAGGGGATCGTACCGTGGAAAATACACACAGGGGGGAAGTCCACAAAGGAGCCCTGACCTGTGGAGCACCTATTCCAGTACAGGGTAGATCTGAGTAGCCGCAGTGGATTGGGTCGGCGAATTCCTCCAGCTGAATTGCGGACCCAGAGGGCTAGGGAGCAGTCATTCAGGGAGCCGAGTGAGTGGGATCGCCTGGGAGAAAAAGTGCATGGTTTTACCTCAACCGAGGGAAAGGGCGCTAGGTGCAAGCGATCCACCCAGTCAGTCCATCAGCGTGTTACCAAGTTCTCGGACCTGAGAAAATATGGGGCGAAACTGACTCTACCCTGAGATTGTAAAATCTCGAAAAGGTATTAGGTGTTGCCCAACCCGCTGCTCTGCATATGTCTGCCATGGAGGTGCCTCTGGCCAGTGCCCGTGAGGACTCAACACGCCTTGTTGAGTGTGCTCGGACTCGCAAGGGCAGGGGCACGGCCTGGGTGCGATAGGCCAATGAAAAAGCCTCTGTTTGGAGACAGTGTTCCCTTTCCGCTGTCCACCAAAGTGGACAAAGAGCTGCTCAGAATGTCTAAAGCTCTGCATACGGTCCAAGTAGGTACTTAAAGCATGTACCGGACACAGCAATGAAGGGGCTGGGTCTGCCTCCTCCCAGGGCAGCGCTTGCAGGTTCACTACCTGGTCTCTGAAGGGCATGGTAGGAACCTTGGGCACGTAGCCCGACCGCGGTCTTAGATTCACATGTGTGTCTGCCGGACCAAACTCCAGGCAAGTGTCACTGACAGAGAACGCTTGCAGGTCCCCGACCCTCTTGATGGAGGTGAGCATGATCAGCAGGGCCGTCTTTAGGGAGAGGGTCCTGAGTCCAACTGATTCTAGCGGCTGGAAGGGGGGTCTCTGAAGGCCCGCGAGGACCACTGAGAGATCCCAGGAGGGGAACAGGCTTGATCGGGAGGGATTTAACCTCCGGGCGCCTCTTAGGAACATGATAATCAAGTCGTGCTTACCCAAAGACTTGCCGTCTACTGCGTTGTGGTGGGCTGTGATAGCAGCTACATACACCTTCAAGGTGGACAGGGACATCCTCCCCTCCAACCTCTCCTGCAGAAGTGAGAGCATTGACCTGACTGCGCAGCTTTGTGGGTCATCGGCCCAAGAAGAACACCAATGCGCGAACAAGCACCTCTTTAGGGCGTAAAGTTGCCTGGTAGAAGGGGCTCTGGCTTGGTTGATTGTGTCTACGATGGCAGGTGGTAGATCAGCAAGATCTTCCACGTCTTGTCCAGGGGCCAGACGTGGAGGTTCCAGAGTTCTGGGTGCAGATGCCAGAGCGTCCCCCTGTCCCTGAGAAAGAAGGTCTTTCCTCAGGGGAATTTGCCAGAGAGGGGCTGTCGCGAGGAGTACAAGGTCCGAGAACCAAGCCCAATAGGGTGGGCCAATAGGGAGCCACTTGAGTGACTTTTTCCTCATCCTCCCTGACCTTGCAGAGCACGAAGGCTCACTTGGGGAAATGCGTACTTGCGCAGCCCCGTGGGCCAGCTGTGTGCCAGTGTGTCTGCCCTGAGGGGAGCCTCTGTTCGGGCATACCAGAGTGGGCAGTGGGAGGACTCTTGGGAGGCGAAAGGTCTACCTGAGCCTTGCCCAACCGTTCCCAAATAAGCTGGACCGACTGGGGGTGAAGCCTCCACTCTCCACTTGCAAAGCGTTGTCGTGATAGCATGTCCGCCACCATATTGAGGTTGCCGGGGATGTGAGTGGCACGCAGCCAAAGGAGGAGACGACGGGCGAGTTGTGGCGGGAGCGTACATGTGTTGGGAGTGTACGACGCCTTGGCGATTTCTGTACGCTACCGCATGTTTGCCCTGAACCAGCAGGAGAAACCTCCAGAGGGCAAAGAGTACAGTCAACAACTCAAGGCAGTTGATGTCTTTCCAATGGCCCGCGGCTGAGTACACGTTGCAAACGGCGCACCAACACAATTTGGAGGCTTCGATCATGACCAGGATCGGGATACATGCTGCAAGGAGACTCCTGCCTGTAGAAAGCAGAGGTCTTTCCAGGGTTTGAATGTTTGGCGGCAGGCGGGGGTGACCATCACACGGTGCGTGCCGTGACGCCATGCTTGTCTCGGGACTCGAGTCTGGAGACAGTGCTGAAGCAGTCTCATATGCATCAACCCCAGCGGCGCGACCGCCGCGGAGGACGCCAAATGCCCCAGGAGCCTCTGGAAAAGTTTTAAAGGGACCACAGTGACTGGCTTGAAGGTGGCGAGGCATTTCAGCACTGACTGCACGCGTTTGTCGCTGACATTGAGACTGAGTCTAACTCCATGCCGAGAAAAGAGATGCTCTGAACTAGGGAGAGCTTGCTCTTTTCCCAGTTGACTTGAAGCCCTAAGCGGCTGAGGTGCCTGAGCACCTGGTCCCTGTGGGCGCATAGTAACTCTCAGGAGTAGGCCAGGATGAGCCAGTCGTCGAGGTAGTTGAGTGTACAGATGCCGGCTTCTCGGAGTGGGGCAAGTGCTGCCTCTGCGATCTTCGTAAAGACGCGAGGGGACAGGGACATGCTGAAGGGGAGGACCTTGTACTGAAACTCCTGGCCGTCAGATGAGAACAGTAGAAAGGGTCAATGTCGAGGCAATATTGAGACATGGAAGTAAGCATCCTTCAGGTCATCCGCTGCTAACCATTCTAGATGTTGGACGCAACTTAAGATGTATTTTTGTGTGAGCAATTTGAACGGGAGTTTGAGCAAAGCCCGGTTGAAAACTCGCAAGTCCAAGATTCGGTCGTAAGCCACTGCCTTTCTTGGGTATGATGAAGTAAGGGCTGTAGAAACCCTTCTTCCTATCGGTTGGAGGGACAGACTCTATCGCATCTTTAAGTAAGAGGATCGTGATTTCCACGCAGAGAGATTTCGCATGTTCGCCGTGTACTGTGGTAAAGTGGACGTCGAAGTGAGCAACAGATGGGGAACCTCTGTTCCCTGATGGAGGGTACGAGACGTTGTGTCCCTCCAGCCATGGTGCTGAACCGACCGCTGACATGGCCGGGGCTCTCTCTCTCGACTCGTCAGCAAAAATCTGAATGAGTGGTGCATGTCATCTACTTTTAAACCTGTATGTTCAGGACGGAGAGTGGCATGCAAATTCCACTCGCCAATTTTCATTGCCCTTTTCTGAATAAAGAAAAGGTGATTGTGGCCCTAGGTAAGCTGTAGGACAGTTGTTTGTCCGTAAATGCAGTCTGTATAGACTAGGGATAGACCAAATGCCACTTTTTTTTTCTTCTGATCCGTTTCCGATACCTGTAATCTCAATATCAACCGATACCGATCCAGATCCGATATCTGGATTGGTTGTTGTTGTTTTTTTCATAATCAGTTTAGAATAAACAGTTTAGAATACCTCACTCTGTGATACTAATTGGTGTACTCTTTTATAAGTGAATAAAAGACAAACCTTTCAGTACAATTCATTTCAATATAAATGTGTAGCCTAATAAGAAAAAGTAAAACTCAGTTGTTGTCTAGTCTACTGGATAATGTAGCAGCACAATTAACAGTAATTCCAGTGAAAATCTTCAGTAGACAATTTTGTTGCACAATTGTTTTTTACTTGTATCTGGACTTTAAAGAATTCAGATTCTCATTTTTTATTGTTGAAATATCAGTCCACTTGTCATTCACACATTTATTTTTTGGAACCCAATCAACTAAAATATTTTCGTATTTTAACCGAACTACTGAGCAACTATATCTGAGATTTTGTTTGTGTGTGGCGCTCACATTTTGCGCAAAACTCTGAGGGCCATGAGCACATCGAAATCATGCGCGTGCTATGTGTGTCAACAGAGCTGTGCCATTCACTAAAGCTCTGCACATGCAAACTGTATATTTACATATTAAACAGCCTTTTGTGATTCACAGAGCTATCACATGTTTTCAAGGGGCTTTGAATAAAATTGTCATATGGACTACTTTAATGCTGCCTTTTTAAAAAAAACATGACTAACACCCAGTATTGGATTTGGATCAGGCTCGTCGGGACGATACACGTCTAAAAGCATAAGTATCGGAGCGAACGGTGCATCCGTAGAATAGACTATTTTTGGTCAAGATATCCACTGAGGATTTCACTAACACACAAAACCCTGTAGAGGTGTTACTGAATTGCATAATACCTCTTTCTCTTTTTTTCAGAAGTCTTCCACTGGTTGGCCAGATCTTCAGAGTGAGAAAGAGAAAATTTCAGCGTGTGTCCTTCAGGATACAGACGATATCAGCATCTGTAAAAACAGGTTAGCTCTCACATCAAACTGAACACACCTGTTTACATCACTTTTACTAACCTTTTCTGTGTAAAGTTATATCCAATTGTTCAACTTTGTTGCCATGACGACGTAATGCAAATCTTGACGTAACTTTACGGCTAAAATAATATACAAGTTTTAACAGAACTAATGTAAGTGCTTTTATAAAATTAGAAAAAACGATAAGCCTCACATTTCTGCCTTTAAACCCTTTTAAATATTGGCTCCCATTCACTTCCAATGTAAGTGCCACATTGTAAAGTCGATTTTTAAAGAATAGTAGGGACGAGTCCTATGGAGCCCCAAAGCTGCACAAATAATAAATAAATAAATAAATGTAATAATAAGAAAATAAATAAAGGAATAAATGTCTTGATAAAATAAATATATTTTTTTTAATTAAATGTATTCCTGAATTTATTATTGTATGATTTTTTTCTTTATTATTTTCTGTATTTATTTTTTACTAAACTTTTAATTATTGATTCATTTATTTTGCATTGTTTTTATTTTTTTATTTGTGGTATTCCCACATATATGTATTTCCATATTTATATATTCCCATATATATTTATTTATTTATACATGTATATTTTTACTTTTCTGTGTGCAACATGGAAATGAGGGAGGCGGTTCTTGTGTAGCTCCAGTGCATCATTGGTTGAGAGCTCAATAGTACTTATCGAAAGCAAATAAGATGGACGTCCCACCTTAGCACCCCCTGACTCGCACAAATTTAGAATATGCAGGGAAACATTTTCCAGAGAGTCTAACAATCCAGGATGTGCTTCGACATTCATACCGGCCTACAGCTCTCCTAAAACATCAATAAGCACCTCTACTCTAAATAAAACATAGTAATTTGATGTGTGGTTTTCGACTTCATTCACTAAGCTGCACAACTCTCTAGATATATGTGAAGGGTCAGCTATAGTTTTCATGAGATATGGCTATGACCTGATGTCACATCAAAACAAGTCAAGAGTAATCGAACACACGCTTCAATCCAATGATAAGCAGGACCAGCCCACATAATTGTCATACAAGAGACAGAAATATAAGAATAAATGAAAAAATAAATAAATGTGGGAATATTTAAATATGAAAATAAATATAAAAATAAATGAACGCATAAATAAACAAATAAATGAATAAATGAAAGAATAAAAAAAAGTTTATAAGAATAAAAATAAAAAGAGAAAATAATAACTAATGGAAAAAAGTCATACAAAAATACATTTAGGAATAACTTTCATTAAAAACGAATTATATTTGTTTTATCAAGACATGTATTCCTTTATTTATTTCCTTATTATTTTATTTGTTATTTTTGCAGGTTTCATCCTCCATATGAGTCTAAATAATTTTTTGTGGTAATCAAAAATATTTGCCTCAAATGCTGTTGATTGAGCTTAACTTGTATTTCCTTAAAGGAATAATTCACCCCAAATTTTTAATTCTCTCATCATTTACTCTTATGACAACCAGAAGAATTTCTCAGCTCTTTTGTTCCAGACAATGCAAGTAAATGGGTGCCAAAATTTTGAATCTCCAAAAAGTCAGCATAAAAGAAATCCATAAGGCTCCAATGTTGAAATCAATATCTTCAGAAGCTAAATGAAAGGTGTTGGAGAGAAGCAGATCACTTTTACATTCGTCTGCTCTTAGACTGTCATGAGACAGGTTAGCTTTACCTTACTGATGATGTGTTGCAATAGTAATCCTGCTCAGTACGAGATGAACCACAGTTTCAGACATTTGGTGCGAGTGCTTGGCTGAGGAGCCAATGTTGCGAAGGATGGGATGGGGCCAGGGCGTGCCCGAATAAGTGACACCCCTCTCCCTTCACGCACCACACGTTTGTGGAGAACATGGTGCTAAATGACTCGTAGATTACCTGATTTTGGTGTTTTTGGTGATTCACATTTCCCCTACTGGTTAGGAAGAAGAATTTCAAGCAAAAAATGACTTAAATATTGATCTGTTTCTCACCCACACCTATTGTATCCCTTCTGAAAATATGGAATAAAACACTGGAGTCGTATGGATTACTTTTATGACACCTTTATGTGCTTTTTGGAGCATCAATATTTTGGCACCCATTCACTTGCATTGTATAGTTTTACAGATCTGAAATATTCCTCTAAAAATCATAACTTGTGTTCTGCAAAAGAAAGAAAGTCATACACATCTGGGATGGCATGAGGGTGAGTAAATAATGAGAGAATTTTCATTTTTGGGTGAACTATCCCTTTAAAAAGTTTTTTGTGACTCAAGCACCAATTTTTCGTAACCAGTAAATCCATGTTGACCATGTCCATTATGACCAACTGTCAAAAATGTAACCAAAAAATGAGAATGATAATATTTTCCTCTCACACTTTAACCTTAACTTTTTTACAGTGTCTCTGGGAAGCCACTTCTATTATACAGTGAAGACATGAATTTAGACACTACCACTGTCAAAATGCGATGGTCAGATGGATCAAACCACTTCCACTCCTACGTGGGGGATGGTATGTGCCAAGACAAATCAGGCATGAGCTTCACCGGGCCTTATATTCTTTGCTGTGAGGATTGCAGCCCCAAGGACAAAATATTTGACATGCCCTCTGATGGAGATGACACATGCATGTCTGGGAAGTCTGAGAATTCTGCTCCAATAAATGGAGGATATGTTGTGACTCCTCCCACCAGCATGCCTGCAATTCAAGACTCCGCCCCCTCTAAGATTTCTCCACTTAACTTTTCAGATGATCCCCCCGAGTACACCCCCAGTGTAGATCCCGGTAGTATGGTCCTCCCTCATCCATCTGGCTACTTCATGATGCCAGTGGGCCACGGCACTGGTATGGGCCAATCAGAGCCAAAAGGGTATGTGACGCTGGGTAAGTCTGGAACATAATGATCAAATGACTGGTGGCTTGGCGATTTTAAAAGCAGCTTTTAATGAGAGGGGTCAAAATGAGAGGACCAGGGCTTGAAGAGGACATCATATTAAGCACAATGAATGTAGTTAATATTTTTGCTTTATATAAACTGTCACTTTAAGAGCATAGTCTAGCTATGGATCAACAGTTCACATGCTCATTCTGAAGGGCTTGAAAGTCTCATTGGATCTTAGAAATGTAATAAGAGTTGAGTTAAAGCTATTATGCTGTTGTGCTATGTCAGTCTGACCAACAGATGACAGTGTTGTGTAAAATTAATGTAAAATGTTCTCTCCAACTATAGAGTGAACAATGCTCTAGTTGAGAATGTAAATGTAGAATGTGTTTTATATCCATTATTTCTTTAATCATTATTCTTTTTTAATTATCATACTGAAAAAAGTAAATAAAGAGTAACTATTATACATAGAGTGCATCACGAGTATACTGTTCTTTTCTTTATGGGAAAACTCTTAAAAATATCTGATTCAATATTTTTTTTTTCTATTTTGATACATGTAATACAGCCTATGTTGACTGATTGTTTTAATTAATGTGATTACTAAAATAGTAATGTTTTGTTGTGTTGATTGCTTCTACTGTGACTTGGTTTGTATTATTTCAAATGTAATTATAAAGATGTGCTTGAAAATGAGCCAGATGTTTAAAATGCTTCATGCATTCCTTACGTGTTCTTAAGCAGAAGTGTTTTCAAACTTTCTTTACCCAAACACCAAATATTAAAGATTTTGCTACAACTTAAGAGTGTCTTCACTATACTCTTCATCTACACACACTATTTTAACAGGCCTGTTCATGTTTGTTTAGCTCTATTTAATGTGTGAGGTGCACACAGTGTGTCACATGTGTGTTATTTGGCAGGCTGGAGTTTTCTGAAAATGTCTGTATCATTGGTTTCACACAGAGCAGATCTGATTTACTGGCCCACTAATCTACTCCACTCTGCACCTTAAGTTGGTTTTGTGTGTGTGTGTGTGTGTGTGTGTGTTTGTTTGTTCCTATGTTTCAGTTACACTAACACAATAATAACAAGTACAGTATTTACACTTGGTCCCTTCATGCATTTTTATGAATTGTATAATCTAGCCGATCATGAAAAGATCCATTTGAGATGGATAACAATCCATTCACTACAAGAGACGCATGCAAAAAACCAACTATGCCAAGTGTAAAAAGCATCTGGTTGTTTAGATGGTTTTCCATAAACATTCCAGAAATGCTGTTCTTCTCTCCAAAAGCAGGTACATGCCACACAAAAACCTTTAAAGGACTATTCCGGGTTCAATATGAGTTAAGCTCAATCGACAGCATTTGTGGCATAATGTTGATAACCACAAAAATCTATTTTGAGTTGCACCTCCTTTTCTTTAAAAAAATAAATAAAATCAAAATCTGGTGTGAGGCACTTTTAATGGAAGTGAATGGGGGCCAATTTTTTAACGTTAACATACTTTTTCAAAAATATAGCCACAAGACATCAACAATATGCATTTAAACATGATTTTAGTGTGATGAAATCACTTGCTAACCTTTTCTGTGTAAAGTTAAAATCAATTTTACAACTTTGTTGCCATGGCGATGTAATGTCAACAAATCCTAAAACCCTAAAACGACCGTAAAAAGTTTAACTTAAACAACTTTACAGAATTATTATTTCTTTATTTCAAATAATACACAAGTTTTAGCAGAAGAATTAATGCGAGTGCTTTTATAAAATTATAAACAGGCTTCACATTTCTGCCTTAAACCCACAAAAGGTTGGTCCCATTCACTTCCATTGTAAGTGCCTCATTGTAACCCAGATGTTTGCCTTAATAAAGAAAAAGAGGGACAAATAGAAATTAATTTTTTGTGATATTCAACATTATGCCACAAATGCTGTCGATTGAGCTTAACTTGTATTAAACCCGGAATAATCCTTAAGATACACTGTTCAAAATAGAAAGCAAGAGAAGAAAGAGAGACCGAGATACATAAATGAAGAGGTGGAGTCCTTGGTGGACAACATGCCCCCTTTAGCTTTGTTGTAGTTAAACAGGAAAGTCTTTAAGGTGTTTGCAAGACGTTATGCGACCGTTATGCAATAATGTGGTCTACACTGTCCCTTAATACACCTTCATATAACCTTAATTAGTCAAAAACAACAACCTGACATAAAAAGATAAAAATAATATTAATAATAAAAACTGTTTCAGACTATTTTGAGTATATTTAATTTACTGAATTATGGCGACGGTAATACGCCACACGAGAGACCGCTTGTCTCCACCCTCTCGTGAAGCTTACCGAAGCGATAATTTAGAGTTAAATATTTATCTTTTCGCACCAAAAGTGATCGTATCGCTTTAGAAGACATTCATTTAACAGCTGGAGTCGTATCAATAATGTTTATGCTGACTGTCTGTGATTTTTGGAGCTTCAAATGAGAAATCTCCATTCACTTGCATTTTAAGGACCAACTGAGCTAAGATAGTTTTCTAATTTTCTTCAAATGTGTTCTGGTGAATTAGCTCATTTTTTGGGTGAACTATCCCGTTAAGTTGTTTTAGTTGTTTATGTCTTAAGTATATTTTAATATTTAATATTAACTATATAAAAAATACATTGTTAATAGGGGTTTCTTTCTGTCAGTAACATATTGTCATGACACCCACATGTTTTGACATCATCAATACAAACCTGTCCAAAACTAGCTGAAGAGACGCCAGAGTGTAACTCTTTAAGGATTGAAGATGTCAGAGGTCATGGTGAATGATACAAAAGAAGCAAAAGAGGGACGTACAAACTTAAGAACAAAACACACACACACACACACACACACACACACACACACACACACACACACAAATACACAAAATCTCTTTTCGGTTCAGTAAAGATTTTATTTAGATTTTTTTAAAGAAATTATTGAGCACATGTTTTGTACAAAGCAACGACTTTCCAAGACCTGCAGGGGCAAAGAGAAATGAAGCACAGGGCCTCCTTACGTACGCTCATGCATAATCAATAAGACAATTGTCCCACAGTTTTCAATATAACAAAATTTCAAGATAATCTGTTAAACTCAATAATCCTGCCCCCTGATCTGACCTCTGACCTCTAGTGAACCGCTCACGCTAGACTGATTCTCTAGCAGGACTGATGTGAACCAGTGATTCAGGACGAAAGTCACCCACCCAAAGGAGGAAGCTTAATTCTGATATGAACTCTTTGGGTAAAATTGTTGATTATACCAACAAATTGATAGTGAGTAGTAAGAAAACTCTTGATAACTCTTTAAACATTTTCACTATAATGTGAGCAGTTCACCTCACTGGTGCTTCTTCCATGTTATCAGCATATTTCCTGAAGCTTGTTGACCCCTATTCAAAGTTCTTTAGATCATAAAGGCATTCAACAAGGTTATTCAAAGGTTATTTCTTAAATTGATCAATAGGCTCCCAGCGAGCATGACTTATAAACTTAAACAAAATGATTCACAAAGGTTGCAGTTTGATCTTGTTTTCTTTTCATCCTAAAAATACATTATAGGTGCATTAAGGCAATTTAGGACAACCTACCAGGTAGGTATTTTCACCATTTTTCCCATATAATTTTTTTTTTGGTTATATAAAAATGAAGGCGCATTTGTAAGGTTGCCATTGTCAATTCATTTGACAGTTCACACCAAAAGCAAAAATGCTCAGAATGTATTTGATTTTTACTATACAGCAATGTGGAGCGGGATTTAGGCCAGTGAGATTTCAGTGTGGCTACCCAAAACAACGACACATGAATAGGAACTAAATGGCTTAAAAGCCCGACGGGTCTATTGCGCAATAACTTCGCGATATGCAAAAACTCAAAAATTAAAAGATAAACATATCTTACATCGTTGGAAAGCTGAGACTCTTGTGATTCGAACGATGTAAACCATTTTAATATACACTTAACACAGCGGGTACAATCGGTGTATTTCTCAGACCACTTACAGCAAAATAAAAAAATACAAAATGGTAGAAACTCACCTATAAAGCTCATCTTACTCTACTGATCCACTTCATTCCATCAAAAATGGTTTAGTTACACTGTAAAGGGTCCATACAATCCAATTCAACGAAGTATTTGGTCCATAACACATTTATATATCAATAAACACCCACGTAGTATAGACGTAGCATTTCGAGCTAACTGACAGAGCTAACACAACTTCGACGCATTCTTTGATGAAGCTACCTTGAACATGTAAACATTACAGATATTGTTATGTCAAAATGTCCGCTGACCCCTGAACTTTAGATGGACAGGTCATTTGAGCCAGTCGGTGCATGATAGAGGTGTGACCAGGTATCAATATCCTTGAAGCCTATACATACACTTGGATAAACATGTGTAAAACACTCATTTTCTAATGTATTGTTATCAAATTTTAAATTGGGTTTGGTAAGGCTTCATGCTGTGATCTAATTGTGTTTTCCAGCTATGTCCTCCCAGCTGTAGTTATCTGCAGGCATCTTTTTACAAAAAAAAATGTAGGCGGAATTTTATTTCCCCTTTTTGAGTGTGTTCAAAGTTCTATTACTCAATACAAGTAAGACTTACAGTGATCCTGACTATTCAGGAACAAACCTCAAAGTCTCCCCTTTCAAAAGAGACCAAAAGCATGCATATACTCCAAAGGGTTCAAGAACAGCATGCATTTTAATTTGGGTAGGCCTTTTTTAGGCGTTTTTGGCAAATATTGCAGGATCTAAAGTATTGCGGCTTGTTAGGCAAAACTCATATTTGCATGGAAGAGACCAGATTTATCACTTGGTGTTAGGTGTAGTTTTTTGAACATTTTAAGTGTTTGTGCTGCGCCATAACCTAACGGCAATCAAAATGTTTGTGCATGCTGTGCCAATAATTTGTTTGAGTTAAAACTGAATTATGCAGGTGATATACAGCAGAGTGTGAGTTGAGCTGATGCACATTGGGGCAACAGCTGTACAGATCCATGACATTGAAACTGGGTCCAGTGTGTGAGTGTGTGCAGCACATACCGTCAGTCTCAGAAGGTCTTGGGCAGGAGGTTGTTATTTGTGGCTCAGTGTCACACAAATATGTGCAGAGATAAACATACACTACGCACAATCATAAACACACGCACACACAAGCATCCGCAAAATCACACACATATTCAAACACCCCAGCCACACACAAGCTCACACACAATAGATCAGATATTTATCTACACCGGCAGCACACACTGTCTTCCTGTTATCTTATTTAAGACCCTACGTCATTGTGTGTCTGCAGTTGTGTATGTGTATGACATCTGTACATGATTAAACAGCTCAAGTTGTGTCTGACAGTATGCGTCTTTCATCCATAAGAAATTGGTTTCAAATGGCGTAAACATCATTAACATCTCAAAGTGCAAGCATCTCTATCTTTTTCAAAACACACCGAGGATACGTTGAAAAGTTTTGTTCAAGTTCACACCTCTAATGTAGTCTCATAAGATTTTTCCTCTTGAACATCTCACTCTTTTCAATCTTCAATGCTCTAGACTGTTACTTCCACACTGATGATAACAAGAACTTTCATTTCATTGAAACCTTTTGCAGATGCATTTAAACCTATGATCATAGTTTGCTTCTTTCTTTAAACAAATCTCAAAACATGTCTGCTGATATAGACACAAACGTGACATCACAGTCAGAGCAAGACGTTTTGCTACACTATATTTGTGAGGGCCAAATATCTGAAAAAGTCCTCACTAATACTGTACCTCTGACTTGTGAGAACAGTCTTCACAAGATTCATGAACAGGCCAAATAATGTCCAAAAAGGAGTAGGATTGGGTGTTGAATTAAAGTGTAGTTGTTATAATTAGCTTAAATGTAAGAACAATAGAAGTCTATGGGAGGTAAGGCCTAGAGGTGAAGATTTATTGTGAATTCAGATAAATGATAATGCTAATGTTGCATCCTGTACTTATTGTACTTGTTTGGGGCTAGGATTAGGGTGTAGTTGCTATAATTAGCTTTCAATTTTGTGTACAAAATGTGTGTGCATTTTGACATAAATATTGCATCCTGCACTTATTTTCAAAACATTTTCTTAGCACAGGCCAGCGGTTAGCATGCTTTTAGATTTATCATTCAGAGATTAGCTAGACATCAATTCATTAAACTAAATTCACACACATTTCCGACGCCAACAGAGGAAAACACTGTCCAGATGTGGCCTTATTGCCAATGAAAAGTGCAGTGGGTTTATAGACAACCTGTGTGTGTCTGTTTGCATGAGTGTGTTATGCTAGCTAGCTAATGGAGGCTAAATCATGGCGAGGGAGGAAACTCTTCTTTCTGTTAACATACATGAGATTTATCTGCTCTATGAATACATATACAAATATGAACTCTGAATGGCTGTATATCATCTATGTGCAGCAATAACAATAACAAACTTTTTCTTTTAGCACCTTTGCTTAAGTGTGCATGCTAAGAGGGAAATGAGTGAACAACTAGCTAAGAAAGGAATATACATCCTCTGTCTTGTAGTGGGATCTTCAAGTATGTGACCTTTTATGGTTGCCAAATATTAGTGATTTTTTTATTTATTTTTTTGCAAATATCTTCTGTTTTGCTTCAGTGGATGTTGGTTGAAAAGTTGTTGGTGTAATATTGAAGCACATAATATTTCAGTGATCGTTTTGCTTTGTTGGAGAAAATCCAACTTACTGTTGGAGCGCTAATTATGAAAGATGGATGACATCATTGAGAATCAAGGGAGGAAATGTATTAAATAATTGATAATTTTTATGGTAACATCACTTGCCTGAATGCAACAGACCTCAGTAAGAGTAGACGAATGTAAATGAGGGCTTGAGGAACAGAAGTACAGTCTGTTCAGTATCTTGAACGTACAGTTGTGTATCTGAGGGTCGTTCAAAAATTCTGGTGAAAATAATTCACAAGCGTTTTCGTTCACATCAAAATTAAACATGATGAATTTTGTATAAAAAAAATACAATAAATGTGGTGTTTACTCTGGCAAAGCAATATTAGTCATACAGACTAGACGAAACTGCAAATGTTTTTTGTTCTGGTTTATGGAATAATCTGTGGGATTTTGTAGAATACATTTAGACATGGAAAAATATGTTATATTTAGCTTATTTGGCACTAATTGGCACTTTTTGGTTTTGCATATTACCTCAAGAATAAATGTACATAAACATTTAAAATCTTTTTCCAGAGTCAGCTACTTTTTTTTAAAAAGGATTCTCAGTGTTTTAATGGCCATTTATAATCAAGTTTATTCCAGGATTAAGTTTAATCCCATCCAGAAATTCATGCATCAAAATGTCAAATTGTCTAAAGCACATCTGAACATCTTCAAGTCTGAGGTCATGACTTAAAGTACCAACTCTGAGTTCATCCACTTCACTGGCTCTCACTGTCTCTCTACTCCCAGAGGAATGCAGCGAGCGCATAATTAACAACATTAATTCAGCACATAAATTCCTGTTATCAAGGAAGCAAGTCAGATATGAAATGAAGGAGTGTGTCTATCTGTCCGGGTGGGCTGCAGTAAAGCAGGACACCCTCACAACCATTCAGATGCAGACTAGACAATAACAAACTGCATGATGGGTAATTTTTTGCATTGCATATTTGCTAGTCAAGCTCAATGTACTGTTATGAACATTAATCAGTTGTTTATCCCAGCTAGATGTCAGGGGTCCATAAAAATTCAGTCTTATTACTCTTAAAACAGATCTTTAAGGATAGATACCACAGTTTGGTTCAAGAAAACTCAACTAGAGACTGTAAATCTGTCAGTGCCCTTGACAAAAAAAGCCTCTTGGCCGCTTTTCGCTCAGCTAACAGTGGAATTTTAATCAGGATCCTTTAGTGCAGGAACATATTTGTCACCTTCCCAAAAAAACGAAATAAACAACATGATTCCCCAGAGTAACAATGCAATACACTTTCCTACTGAAGACCTCTGACTGCCAGTGGAACTTCATTTGGTAATAGAGAATAAATATTATAGACACAGGAGTCCCAAATACTTCTGGGACATCCCATTTCAGCATTTACAGAGGCCATTGAATTCTACCAGGCTGGGCTGAGTTTTGCAAAATGGCTTGTTTAGAATGTGTTTTAAGGATAATTAAAAAGGAGGTGTAAATATTAACAGATATTTCGTTTTAGGGTGAACTATTCCTGTAAAATGTGCTGAACTGGAATCAGAACCCACTGTAAAATCAACAGTAAAGAGAACATCACGTACACCTTGATGGTTAGTGTTTCTATTTTATTCCATGTATAAAAAAGGGTGCAAAATATTCACCATCTGCAAAGTTTAGCAAAGATTCAACACAGACATTGAGCTGTACACAAACAAACTACAAAAATCCACATTTTGGTCTTTTGGCGAGTGTTTTTGTAAGACTATGATAAAACACTGGGTCTGCTATGAACAGAATAGAAGATTTACACAGAATAAATAATATTAATGATAAAACTCTTACTGCTTTTGTGTTATAATGTAGCACCTTTACACCCTTAGAGGTATGAACAATTAATCGATATAGAAACAGAGTCCCTTTCATTATCCTGTGTGAATTTCCAGTGTTAAGAATCGCTTAAATAATAATAATAATAATTAAAAAAATATTCAACAAACAATTTATAGCAAAGGTAGTTTGTGGTTTTGGCTGGTAATGTATTAAAATACACTTTTTGTTGATCAATTGTTCAAGCTTTCTCTCTGTCTGTCTTTTTTAGGTTAAAGCACATCATTTGAATAAATATACATTAAAAAATTTGTATGGTTTTGTCATATTTGACACATATCACCTCTGATGATAATACCAGATCTGCTTAAAAAATTGGCTTCATTTACCAAATGCTTCTTGATGTCACCATCAAACGTAGATGCTTATTTGTCTATTCAAGCCTCTATGGAATTGATGGAATTGGTTCCAAAATAATGTGAAATTGTCAACCGCTTTCATCTGGAGTGTCTAAAAATTCAAGGTGAGGAGTAGCACAGGTTTAAACTTCTAAGGTGAAACATAGTGGTTATGGGAGATATGGTGGTTATGGGTTTTGTCAGGCCATTCTCTTCCATATTTTACCCAAAGAGGAACATGCTCTGGTGTACTGCAGTTACACGGTGTTATATTTTTAATTCCAATGTTCTTCTACAATGTTCTCAACCTCAGGCGTTCATTGCTTCCAATTTTCTGAACTTGCTCATTTGCATGGTCCATAAGTCCCAGTTTTGGTCCCATTTTTCAGCTTGAGTGTTCATTCTAAAGGAGCCAACTTGAGCACTGAGAAAGAATCTTCACTCAGGGGTGGGGCCAGAAGGGTGGCACAGGGTGTCAGCTGCCACCCTACAAATGAGCCTTGCCGCTCCAACTCAGACCCCACTCACGTCCTGGATGTGCGCAATGGCTTAACCTGCCCGTGTTGTGCATGGTCCATAACAATGTTCCATCCGTGTCTGGGAGGACAAAGCGTCCCATCCCCTGATCAGATGGAATCCTTCGCAAGATGACACCGACACTGCTCCTGTCTTCGCTTGATGAAAATGTGAAGAACCTGCAGGTATGGTCCAATTTAGTGAGAACAGCAGACTTATTTTAAACAGCGTACTTTCTCGTGACTTTCTTTCTTTCGTGGAACACAAAAGATGTTAGGCAGAAGGTTAGGGAGGCACATATCTGAAAATCTGTCTGCAAATGAGAGAAAGAAACAGACAATTATAGTCATTGGAATTGCATGAAACATGTGAAGTGGGGCTTTGGTACTGTTTAACAGTCATTTTCAGAGGCAGACTTTTAATTGTACTGAAGTCCTTCAAGTTGTTCCTATTGTCTCAGGAGCTCACCTGTGTGTTTTTGTGCTACATGAGCAGCGCTCTCATGGCGGATTTGCTGATGCGGTTGCGCTGTTTTCTCCTCCGTTTCGGGGGATGAGGAGGTGGTTTGGGAGGTGTGCGAGGAGGGGAACGATGTGGAGGAGGAAATGTGGTTCCTGTTTACAACAAAGAGAGGGATTGAAAAGGACAATTTTATAAATATGTAATATACTATTCACATGCAATCTTCAAATAGATATAAAATTAGAATCTTAGGTGACTATGCTGGGATGAGCAGTAATGCCTTTTGGTGGCTATTTGGCAGTGTGTATGCATTTATGTGGCAATATCAGTGTCACTTTGCATCGATTGTGATGAAATTAGCTCACAAGTCCATCGATCTGGATCGATGCATCGATCAGTTAACCAACAATTTAATGTCATCGATATAACCAAGAACAGATTAAGACCTGAGAGGTCCATGGGCTGGTACACTGTGGAGGCCCCCCACGACATGATTATATTCACCTTCATGCACTACAGGATGCTTTGGTTGGATTTTCAAATAGATGGAAGAAAAGTTTGTAGCAATGTCTTACATGGCCAATATTATGTACTTTTTAATTATGAACCGATCCAAAAACATGCGTTATTAATAGGGATGGTCATGGATTTCAAATATCAAAATCACTATTTGGTTATTCTGCATGTGTATGAGTTCTTCAACCCAATCTGAGTCCGATGGTACCCAACAAATCTAAAGGTTTTGGGCCAGGTTCGGGTCTGTTTTTCAAGTAGGGCGAGTTACAGGCTGTTCACACATGCGTCTGCATTGTTTTTGAATAGTTTTTCTACGTAAACACACACTAGATGGGCATATTTGATCATTCCGCCACTTCACAACTCAGGACCGTGGCATTTTTTAGACTGCATTAAGTTTAAAATAAATGTAATATTTATTAACGCATATCGAGTTCTGTTTCACCATTTGTTGCAATGCATCAAGCTTTTTCAGCGCTGGTATCACAAATCGACATGATGAAGTTCAGGTTGCAAAGAGAACTTAATGTGACTGTTACACATGATTCCAGATTGTTTTTCGCCTGATAAAGTTTGAGCACTTGATAACGGTGAGCCACTGTTTATTTCCCCCTTTTGCTCTGGTGTGCAGACAATAATTACACAAGTTAAATTCTGAATCATTTAAAAATCCAAGTATCCCAAAGAGGTCCTATAAACCGCAGCGTTCACTGCTTCATGGAAAGTGAACCTGCCCGGGCAGAATTACGCGTTTTCCATTGATTAATAACAGGCCTACTATGTTGCAGACATTCCCTGAGCGAGCACTCGAGTGTCTATGCTCGCACAGCTGTCGTCCAGCACACATTCATCCGAACAAGTGGTATTTCACATAAGGCTGACATTTACTTGGATTTATAATAGACATCTCAAAATAAATAAATTATTGATCGGGTTTAGAGACCCCTGGGCAATGGCCTAATCAGCCCAGTGGTTAATCCGTCCTTGGATACAACGTGTAAATATTGATATATATACTTTTTAAGTTGCACCTTTATTTTAACACCAGCCACATACGCATGCATTTCCATTATACGATACAGCAACCTTATGTTATTAACCTCGATTTATAAGCGCTAAATATGCTTCTCATGTGGGACACGGATGTGCGAGGAGTGATTGAAGTTGCGCTCTGCTCTATCCGTGTGCGAACATCAACACGGTGGAGAGATCCAGTTACAGGATAGCACGGAGCGGCTGACAAGCGCGATTAAATCGGGCTTCCCTCAGTATGGTGGCGCATGCTACACATTTGAATCATACATGAGAATTTTCACTTTTGAAGTGCTTTGGAGTAATTCAACCATGTCAAACGACTAGATATTATGAACAGCACTGACGATGGAAAGAGGAAACGCTTGCCCTGCTGCACCAACATCAATTGCAAGACTTTCCACATCAACACACTTACTAACATGTATCACTGTAAACTGTAACAGATTTTTTCAGTACAACCATGGAAGGATGTAGCCAAGACAAAATACAGATTTACAGCACATACTCTCCAGTCATGGCTATGTAAGTATTTTGGATTGAAAGACTTGTTTGACTTTTGTAGAGATGACAATCGTCACTGTAGTGTTTCCACAAGCCAATGAGCAATCAAACGATTGATGATGACTTGCATGTGATTGTATGACTATTTTTTGTATTATTTATTTTTTTGTATATATATATATATATATATATATATATATATATATATATATATATATATATATATATATAGGCTGTCCCAATGTGGATACTGGATTTGCACTTTTAAGAAATGATAAACGTAACTGACTGTATAAATTAGGTATATAATATCGTAATATCGATCACAGATCCCTGAATCTAATCTAGACTTTGAGGTATCTGCAAACATCGGATCACTGGCTAAGAGAATTGGTGCAAGACTGTTTCGTGATGAAACTGGCTTGCTTAAAAGTGAGTAAAACGCAGCTGACAATGTGCTCTGCAAAATTTCCCACTGCAGCTTCTATGTGGTGGAAGAGACAAAAAGACCAGCACTGGACACTTTTTAGGGTAAAAAACCAGGATCCTGGTTCAATTATGCTGTGGATATTACAAAAAAAATAAGCCCAGTTTTTACATTTATAAGAATATTCTGGGTTCAATACAAGGTAAGCTCAATCGACAGCATTTGAGCCATAATGTTGATTACGACAAAAATAAATTCCGACTTGACCCTCATTTTCTTTAAAGAAAGAAAAAATGGAGGTTACAGTGAGGCACTTATAATGGAAATCAATGGGGCCAATTTTTAGAGGGTTTAAAGGCTGAAATATAAAGCTTATAATTTTATAAATGCACTTAAATTAATTTTCAGTTAAAACTCACTTGTATTATTTGAGCTGTAAAGTTGTTTAAATCGTCATTTTTAAAGTCAATTTAGGGTTAGTTGACATTACATGGTCATGGCAACAAAGTTATAAAATTGTCTATAACTTTACATATAGATGTTAGTAAGTGATTTTATCACGCTAAAATCATGTTTACATGCATATTGTTTATGTCATGTGGCTATACTTTTGAAACAGTGAGTATTTTAATGTTCAAAAATTGGCCCCCATTAAAAGTGCCTAACTGTATCCCAGATTTGTGCTTTTTTTTTTGTAAGAAAAGGAGAGACGAGTTTAAATACATTTTTGTGGTCATCAACGTTATGCCTTAAATGCTGTCAGTTGAGCTTAAATGTTCCTTTAACAGTTGTGTGTGGATGCATTCTGTTTTTTTATGGTTTTATAGGTGTGTATACTGTATTGTACATGTGTATGTTATTTACCTATTTGTTGTGTGGTTGTGATTGTGTGCTCGTGTTGATGCTTGTGGTTGAGCTGCTGTAGTTTATCGTCCTGTTGTGTACTTGTTTGCTGTACTTTGAGGTGATGTTTGAGTTTTTCTTCATCTGAGAGTTTGTGCAGTAACAACAGTTCTTCCATCTCCTCCTCCTTAGCTTTTTTCTCCACTTGTGAGCTGGAACCTCTCCTCTTCTCCACCTCTTTACCCCCTACGTCTGAAGTCTCATTACTTCTCACCCTCTTACTGTTCTCTTTGGAAGACAGAAACACATCTCCTTGATTTTGATTGGATCCTTCAGTGGCATTAGAAGTGAGCTGATCTGTCTGATTGGTCAGCTCTGTGGGCGGGGCTTTATTTTCATGATTCTGATTGGTCCTTGCTGTAATGTTTGGTTCATGTCTTTGTAAATGCTCGATTTCTTCACTGTTGGTGTAGTTGATCTCTTGCGTGATGTTTGAGTGATGCTTAAACGTCTTATTGGTCAGTTCCATTAAACCAATCTTATATTCAGATGTCTGATTGGTTTTACTTTGGCTAGCATTAGTCTGTGAATCAAATGGCACATTTGATAGCTTTCTTTCTCTGACCTTTGTAATATTGAGCAGAGAAGAATTAAGCTTCTCAGTTTCTTCTCGCTCTGTATGATTTGGCAGCGGAGTCGCCTTTGTGTCATTCATGTTGCCATGATGTCTTCCTCCGTCCCCAGGGTAATGGAGATGACCTTTGCTCCCTCCATACTGCGTCTCGTTTAGCGCCCAGCCATCACGGCCGAAATGGAGCTTGTTCTCTCCAGAAGGTTGGAAGGCATCTGGTGCTCCCGAATCAGAGAGCCTCTCCTTGGGCAGCCAGCTTTGGCTCAGTAGGTCCTCCAGGCTGAGCCTCTGGTTGTGTTTGAGTTCATCTCTGCGGTGGAGCTCATCTTTAGTGCGAGGTTTCCCAGAGCGATCCCGTGCTTCCTGTTTGTTTGCAGGTGACTTCCTACGCTGGGCAGAACGAGGGGCTGGCTGACAACGGCACTCAACATGGTCGAGGACAGAGACAACGGCTTTATCATAGAGTGGCCTCTTGTTCACATACTGTATCTTCATCACCTGAGGATGAAAAGGAAGAGACAGTGAAAATTGTATTTTTAAACTTCAAGGAAAAAATTATAATTCTGTCATCTTTTACTTTCTGTCATCCCAATATTGATCTAAACCTTTATGACTTTCATTCCAATGTTGAATATATAAGAAGCTTGACAGAATGTGTAAGGATTGACAGCTTTAGCTGGCAAAAAGACACAATGAAAGTAAATGGTGACTGAGGCTAGCATTCTGCCTAACATCCTTTATTGTGTTCAATGCAAGAAATAAAGTCATACAAAGTCATCTTGGGCGTGTCAAGCGACACAATGCTGAGAAATATCTCAAAGTTGAGAAAACTAAGTGAGTTTCAGGCATTCATAATCATCCATGACATGATGCATCGTGCATTGCTGAAATGTATGTGCAACATTTTCTTTATTTTTTTCAGAGTTCAACGGCCACCAATACAGCCACTCAGCAACCTCCAGTGATAATATCACTGTATGTGTAAACGGAGCATTGCACTGGCTACAGGTGTATGTGAGCATGTGTGTGTACCTGTAGGTATCGTGTGTGTGTAAGTACAGGAACACACTGCAGGCTCTTGGTATTACAGCACCCTGAACACCTCTGCACCTCCACACACGGAGGCCACAACAGGAAATTTGAATAACTACGGTCCAACATGGAGCGGGTGACCTCAATGACCTCTGTCCTGACCTTACAGATGGCTTGCTGAGCAGGCTGAGCATCTGAAGACAAACATAGAAACACACAAGCTACACAGTTACATCTGTCATGAGCCACATAAAAAACATGACTGTGATGAGGAGGAGGACGTGGCCAGGCCGTGAGAGTACAAGGCCGGCGCTGAATCAGATGATCAGTGAGAGAGCGAGATAAAGGGGGGCCAGAGATGCCAGTTCGAGAGAGAGAGAGAGAGAGAGAGAGAGAGAGAGAGAGAGAGAGACACACGGCCGAATTGCATGTGTGTGTGTTTGTTTATGTTTTTTTATGTTGAGCTTGATATTTAACTTTATGTTGACTGTTCAGTCGGTTCCTGCCTCCTTCTTGCCCACCTTTGCCTGTTACAATGACATTTCACATATGCCCATGAAGAAACTTGCTGACACAATAATAGGGAGTTGCAAGGTTGTTGCTTTATGGCTCAAGTCCCACAGTGTGAGACAAGATATGTCCCAAAGTTAAATACTTAGTGTTTGGGGTTTAAAAAAACTCTATTTTGATTTCTGTCTGTGCCTAGATGAACAAATGTGTTGAAAGTGTCTATGTTTTCCTCAAATGGCTCATTCAGCATGTGTAGAAATGAACAGTCCTTGTTGGAGTTCGTCAAATTCTCTCTTCCACAATGATTATAGCATACGGGAATACAGATGCTCTGACACAGCGGTTTCATGACACCTTAGACACATTAACCACTCTGAATGGGAGTCTGACAGATAGATTTGTTGACTTTGGATCACTATTGTGATAAGCAGATAATTAATTGAAAGCTGAAGTCATCAGTTACATACACTTACGCACACAGAACCATCAGTCATCTTATGGCAGCTAATGTCTTCCAAACTGCTCTGCATTGAACTTTGGTATGATACATAATTACAGTAATTCATGTAGTATTAAACTATTGTTACAGTTACAACTTTAAAAGTTACTCATACTTTAAAAATTGATTTAGAAAACTTTTATGAAAGAACAACATCTTGACAGGTGAGCAACAATAACCAAGAAATGAGAGACAAAACAATGTTAACCAGACTAACCGAGAAGACTCCGTGGCAGTCGATTGCTGGTGTCATTGTCATGGTGACCGTCTGACTCGACCTCTGGAGAGCACAATAACATTAACTTCAGCATTTAAAGCACAACACTTATTTACAACCAGCAATTATCACTATGAATGTCATAAGATTATTAACGACACATTATCTAATTATGTATGCAATGCAATTTAAGAGGAAGAAAGACAGCAATAGAGCATATGATCACATAAATGCATCAACAAATGTTCATGGCATCTTTATTTGAATTTCAATGGATAAAAGTAACAGTAGAAGAGCGCTGGGACGTCATACCATGCCTAAAGCTTACTGCCTTACAAGGTTTTGATAAAGCTATTTATACTAGTGATATTTTAGGAGTGTACATTTAAAATGCTGATGCAAAATGATTCTGCAAAATATGAACGATTTAGAGACAAAACTTGACAAATGTATTAATGTGAACTTTATAATGTACGTCATTCTGGATAAAAGTGTCTGCTAAATGTAAATGAGGAAAACATAGTAAAGGTCAAAAAGGCAATTTGAAAGAAGTGTTAATAAAGCAAATCAGACGTAATTTACTCACCCTTTTGTTCTTTCAAAGGTATATGACTTTCTTTATCCAATGGAGCACAAAAGGAGTTATTAGCAGAATGCCCAAGCTGCTATTTGCCACAAAATTATAGTGAATGGAATAAGGCAAGATGTTCAGTGAATAATGGTTTAAATTTCAGTCTGTTCCTAGCACAATGCAATCATATGGCTTCAGAAGACTCATAATATACTGTACAAGTAGTATGGACTACATTTATTATGCTTTTTTGTCTCTTTTGAAGCATTGTCCTCATTTATTTTCATTGTAAGATTGAGAGCAGTTCTGACATTCTGCTTAACTTCTCCTTTGTTGTTCCAAGGAAGAAAGAAAGTCATATGGGTTTGAGAAGACATGAGTGAGTACGTAATGGCAGAATTTTCACATTAAGTCGGACCGTTCCTTTATTATAGATTGGCTTTTTTAACACCTCTTTCAAAGCCACTATTTGACCAAGAGATTAAAGATCCATAATGAGATATGGATGGAATTATGTTTGTGAGTTTGTTTGAGAACAGTATGTAAGAGATTTCAAGAGAGCTGATTTACCTATGGACTCAGAGAACAGCAGAAACTGCAGATCTTGCATAGAGGAAACAGATCCACCCTTCACCAACTCAACCACTGCAGCCGGGAGAGGATCGGCCTTGGATAGAGACAGTCAGTCAGTCAGTCAAAAAAATACAAAAAATAGAAAACTAAAGTGGAACCAGAAGGTTTTTAAAAGCCTTAAAGAGATATTCCGGATTTAGTACAAGTTAAGCTCAATCAACAGCATTTGTGGAATAATTAGACCTTATTCACACTACCGCCATCTTTGATTTTTAATGGGAATGAGAATGAGGCTATGAGGGATAGACTTTCCATCTCTTCAATGGCACGAAAGATATAAAGCTGTATAAATCTCCTAAATCACATCTGATCCACAACTCATGTTGTCTGGCGTCCTTTGAACGTTCTTGGACAGATATTGTATCAATGTTTTGTCTGCGGAACAATCCAAAAACACTTTAAACTGCAGTACAGCCCATTGAAGAGACAGTACATCTATCCCTCACAGCCTCACTATCATTCCCATTAAAAATCAAAGATGGCGCTGGCGTGAATAAGGTCTGATTACCACAAAAATACATTTTGACACGCCCCTTATTTTTCTTTAAAAAAAAAAAGCAAAAAACAGGTGACAGTGAGGCACTTACAATGGAAGTGAATGAGGGCCAATTTTTTATGTTAAATACTTCCTTTTTCAAAAGTATAGCCACAAGACATAAACAATATGTGTGTAAACATGATTTTAGTGTGATACAATTTCTTACTAACCTATCCTGTGTAAAGTTAAAACCAATTTTACAACTTCGTTGCCATGGCGATGTAATGTCAACAAAACCTAAAACCCTAAAATGACTAAAAATTACATTTTAAACAACTTTTCTGCTAAAATAATACATGAGTTTTATGAGTTTTTTTGGCAAAAAAACAAGATAAGATGATCACGTTAAAATGATAAGCTTCAAATTTCTGACTTTAAATCCTCAAAAAATTGGCCCATAAGTACCTCACTGTAACCTTGATTTTGCCTTTTTTTTAAAAAAGGAGGGATGAGTTGAAATAAATGTTTGAGATAATCAGTGGGCTACTTGCACAACTGACAGATAGATAGATAGATAGATAGATAGATAGATAGATAGATAGATAGATAGATAGATAGATAGATAGATAGATAGATAGATAGATAGATAGATAGATAGATAGATAGATAGATAGATAGTTTAGCAATCATTGTATAAACATATCTGACCACAGAAAGCCATGATTGACCGATCGGAATAGAATATTCCAGTGAGAAAATATAAAGGCTTGTGAATGTGTTGTGTGAGTGATTATGAGACACAGAGTGCTTTGGATGCTAGTTTGTCTCAGGGTGTCAATGCAGGTCTTGGGGACACAATAGCCCTGTTCATACAGCATGTCCAGACAGGGGCCACTGACCCTTGTCTTCCCAACTTCATCTGGCAGCATTTATGCAGGACACAGGATAGTGGGCGGAAAGGAAGTGGGGGATGGAGATATGGAGCAAAAGAGGAGTTAAGAGGAGAGGTGAGAATGAGGAGGAGAAATATAGAGATGGATGGATAAAGGAGGCTGCCGGAAGTATGGAATTTGTCAACAACCGCCATGAAGGAAAACGAGTCATATTTCGAGTGGTTCAGAGAATTTGGCAAGGACGCAAGCGTACCAAAAATTAAGAAAACGTCCATGATGAACCACACCTCATTCAATTTATAATTTAAAATGATAGTTCACCCAAAAGAAAATTCTGTCATCATTTACTCAGTTTATTCCAAAATTGTAAGTCTTGTTTTTTTTCTTCCAAGGAACACAAAAGGAGATGTTATGCAGTATAGCAGTCTCAGTCACCATTCACTTTCATTGTATCGTTTGTCAATACAATTAAAGAGAATAGTGGCAGTGGCTGTCCTTCTCCCAAGCATCTCTGTTTGTGTTCCTTGTTATTTTTGGGTGAACTATCCCTTTACCAGAAGTCTTCTGGGCTCATCCATGCATAGTGAATCACTGAGTGTGTTTTATACTACTGGGAGCTTTGAGAAACATTGGTGGTCCTATTTTGTCTGAATGCATAAATTATTTTTTTTTTTGCTGTTTATCTCTCAAGCAATCTGTTATCCAGTTGTGCATACTGTACACTAAACGACTTCTGCCAATACGACAGCATGGTTTTAATTGAGACCTTACACAGTGCATCCACCAAGAGACAGACATTGATAAGCAGGTGTACATTGTTGGATGAAATGTTGTCATGGCAATTTCCTGCATAAATGAGCTCAACAAGGCACAGATGTGCATACGCTGTGTTCGCTGGCATGTTGATTTGCATTCAAGCAGGAAAAAATGAAAACACAACACACATGCTTGCAGAAATATGCATGCATATTGTACACACATACACTTTCACACACCAAAACAATTAATAATAATTTATAAGGGAGGCAAAGACACACAAACACACTAATTGTAATTGCTTTATGGCTTCCTATATAACACATAGTATCAAACTTAGATAAAAGAAAGGAAAAAAAACACCAGATGGCATCCACACAGACAAACTCTTTGATTTTACTCAGAGAAAACCGCTTTATTGGTCAGCAGTTACTCTTTCATATCTCAGGACACTCAATGAGTTCTCAGATATGATTCATTGAAGTATCAACTTTGTCCCAGGAGCAATAAATATAGTCATAAATGAGGCCAAATTTGATAATAGTTTAAGCAACAACAACAAAAAACTATAGAGCTATAAAACGAATGTGAGTGACTAACACATATCTCTTATAATTTAGTCTTGGAAGAATTTTGAGAATGAGAAATGTTTAAGTTCATGCTAATACCACTGACTTTTGGAAAACATTGGTATCTTGGCAAATCTGAGAAAAGTTTAAGATATCAAGATCTCTTTTGATATTCTAGACTACAAGAGTCACTTGGGATTACTCAGGAGAAAAATATGACAAATAGGTCAAAACTGCATTGACAGAATGTTCAGATGGGCAAAGGCCATGTCCTTTAGCCTTTTCGTTTTCAGTTTCCTAATGTCACTGCTTTCCAAAGAATGCGGTTATGGAGAGCATTTTTAAAATTCTGCATTTTCGGTGGAGGAAGATAGTGTTAGTGTGGATTAAAGGCTTAAACCAGAGACTATTTATAAGAGACGGGTCACTTCTATTAAAATGAATGCGGGAAATTGGAACATCCAGTGGTCCACGGATGTAGAAAAGAAAGTCTGTCCATTTCAAAGACGTCTGCGGAGTGACCAGACTTGCCTAAAAACATTAGAAAAATCAATGCTTTTTCAAATTAAAACATATTAGCGTGGATGTGGACCAAGAAGGTTTTGCCAAGCCAACATCAAACTTCACCTACTGTATCTAGTTCAATCTAAAAAATCAAAATGAGCTTCACTGACACATGCAGGTGGCCTCATCATCAGCTGTTGAAAATGGTCATACACACACTGATGTTTGTGTAGGACACAGCCATGCTGGACTGCTCCAAATATCAACAGAGATTAAAGTGCTTTCTTTTATCGTGGAGTAGTGGTGGAATGCACATCCCATGTTGTGGTGTAATGATACAGAATTACACATCTGCTGACAATGCAAATATGCATTTGGGTTGGTTTATGTAGCTGTAAGAAATAATTACAAGTATAGGTTTAATTTTTATCATCTGTAAATTAAAATGTATAATCAAGAGACTATCACTTACAGTGACCCAGTGGGATGTTTCCACTCACATCACACTCATATCACAAGAGATTAGACATTATGTTCTTCCAAGGGGAACTCCTGAAAAGTGCATCTTAAAGTTTAGCGGGCTCATAATCACAGCTTTTAATATGGATTTGATCCTACATTTCCCTTCCAGCAAAGAATTACATACCAAGCCTTAAAATTTCAACACTTCCTCATTAATTCCACTTTTCATTGCATAAAATTGTTGAAAGGTGCATGTTTTAGAGATGCATGAGCTCTTTGTCTAGATCCATTTGTCTTATTAGCACATTCACAATGCATTCATCTACCGCAGCTGGCTCTCTCTCTCTCTCTCTCTCTCTCTCTCTCTCTTTCTCTCTCTCTCATCATTTTAACATTTTTAAAATCCATAGCCACAAAGTTCAATGGTTCAATGGTTCCTGGAGACTTTAGGCATTTAAGACGTTTAATAGTATAACCCAAGGAGACAGAAATAATCATATGCAGAAAAGTAATATGTTACGTGAAGATATTACAGTTAAGACTTCTGGTAGGTCATTCAAGCTGCTCAGGAAGTTTCTTTGTGGGGTGTCAATGGTCACACTGCATGACTGCAGCAGTAGCTATTGTGGCAGTTACATCGATGAAAGGAGCTTTGAAGTACTGGGAAGAAAATTTGCTCCTGTATACTCATACACACACGTGCATACAGTATGTGCTCACACAAATGCAAGCAAACAGTTGACTTGTTTTAAAGGAATAGGACACCCTAAAATACAAATTCTGTTATTATGTACTTTTCCTTATAGATACTGTATATATATATTTACAGTATATATACATATATCAAATTCTGAAAACGACACACAAAAAACACTATAACACACTCTGCGTACTATATTCCGAGTTTTCTGAAGCCATAATAGCTCGTTCTTCGTAACCTGACAAAATTGAAGTCGTTTTTCACTGATAATCTTCCCATCCTAGTTCAAATCTCATTCGCGCTGTCGTTCAGAATATAAAATAGCATACCGACACATTGCTCCAGGTTTGACGCATTGCGTTTCCCCTGACGCCAAACCCCATTGGTTCTTGCATATTTCACAGCTGAACAAAACCTGCTAGTTGAAATATGTGGAAATGTGGCCTTTTTGAAGCTTCACAGGTATGGATGCGTTATGGAAATGCACTACAAGAAGATCCCTCCACGGAATACATACAAAAACAGCAAAAAATAAATAAATAACAGGTTTGGAACAACATGAGGGTGAGTAAACAATGACAGAATTGTCGTTTTGGGGTGAACTATACCTTTAATAAGTACCCTAAGAAACTCTTAAAAAAAAGTTATTACCTCCGCTCTGCCAAACCGCAGACATGCCGCCGCAAGCACCGCGAGAAGAAGCGGGATCCGCGAGCTCATCTTGCTGCCGTGCCGCTGCGGGACTCCGCGGGACAGCGCGCATTGAGAGGAATGCGCACGAGAAGCTCAGCACCTGCGCTGGGGACAGCAGCGGCTGCGGCTCGTGAGCAAATATCGGGTTAATTAAGAAGCAGTTTTGAGTCCCTCAGCGGCTATGCAGGCTTGACATTCTTGTTGCCCTCCACGGCAGAATGAGTCTTTTTTCTGAGGTGCAAGCGGCCCATTTGAAGTCCTTTGAAAGGTAGTTTGTGGATTAAAGCGAAAAGAGTTTAAAAAAATCAAATTAGACTTTTTGTTTTAATCTAAAATAGGCCATTCTTCGAGAAAATCCTCCGTAACTCTTAACTCCACATCACCGTTGATTGAGTATAAAAAAGGTTAAATAGTAGGTAGACTATTTATATTGCCTTCACAATCTAAGATGGTCCAAGTGTAAGACACGAGAATCCCTTCGTCCAGTTCTTCACATTGGCTGCAATGAAAGCGACATTTATAAGTTATATATAACTCTGGTCGTGCAGTTTTCTTATCAATGTCCAGCACGTGCACGGGCCCGCGCGAGCTGTCTGTGCTGCGTTGATTATGGGACTGTGACTCTGAGGAGTTCCAGTGGTCTGTATGTGGGCTCTTATCTTCCCCTCCCCTTAAAGGCAGGGCTGCACTAACAGAGAGAAAGGGAGAGGACGGGAGGTTGGTGAGGAGCTCATGAGTCTTAATTATATGTCAAACTATACAATATAGAATAACAATTTGAGTGTCCTTTGGTTCTTTCCCCATTCGTTTGCATGAGAGCATGCTCTGGAGTTGGCATGTCTGTGCAAAACCTGAAGATCCACGTTATATCGGCATGATATGAGAATGGTCCGAAGAACACATTGTGCACATCAATGGAGAGGAAATCTGACCTTTTGTTCAAAGTGTCACAGATCTGCTTATTTGATAAGGGTCCTATAAACAGTATAGAATCTCAAAAGTTTCTTCATTTTACCTCATCACTTTTCTTTAAAAAAAAAAAAAAAAAAATGTAAAATACAAAATTTCCCAGATTTCAGTGTGGTGACTTTTTCGGATCCCACTATGTTGTCATTGGCCAAAATGTTCATATTTGGATGTACATGAACTACTGGTATTTCAAGCATTATATAATGTTTGTTAATTACGTATTCATGAAATTTATTTTAAAATGCGATAAATGTTAGCTTTAGTAGATGCTAAAATGCCCAAGAAAATGTATATTAGTATTGTGATACTTTGATTACTGATTGAGGAACAGATCAATATTTAAGTCATTTTTTATTATAAATTCTCCACCCTCCCCAGTAGGTGGTGATATGCACGAAGAATGCGAATAGCCAAAAACAACAGAAGAAGAATGTGAAAGTGAAAGTGGAGATTGACAGTAAAAAAAGGACTTAAATATTCATCTGTTTCTCACTCACACATATCATATTTTCTATAGATATGGATATAGCCTCTGAAGTCGTATGGATTTCTTTTATGCTGCCTTTTTGTGCATTTCAAGTAAGTTGAAATGTTTCATTTGCAGGTTAAAAATGTGTATGTGGCTGACCTATTATCTTTGGCCAGCATTTATAGCATTTTTCAACAGTATTACCCTCAATAGGTGTATCTAAATGCCAAAGTCCTTCAGCTGTATTTTAAATCTTACAGTATGACCTTTTGGATTTGCACAATGGAAGTTATGAAACCAAGGGGTCAGTAACCTAAAATGAAGAAATGTCTTTGGCATATGGCATGAAGACATTTGACAAGCAATTCTAAATCTATAGAAGTCACATTCACAGTTTGCTGTAATTTCTCGTGCAAGGTGTCCAAGGCGCGGAGGACTGAAATACACTATAAAGATATGATTTTTAAACTTGAACACACAATAGAACCAACAGTTGTTGTCTTTTTGAGATCATAGAGAAAATTGATGACATATTTATTGTATTTTTTTTTTACCAATTTAAAATCAAAGATTGAGGGTGAATTTTCCCCTCATGGTCTAGGAACTGAAGAAATCCAACAACCCAAGAAATACTCAAGAAAAAATCAGATAGTGGTTGCTTATGCCTATCTCATATAAAGAAATACTTTGCAATTACCAAAACCAATTCTAGCTAGCTGGACTGTTCAATGAAGAATGTATTTAAAACTGCAATGGAGAAACTGTCCATAAACTGCCAACATGATCACACAGGAAATCGATATGTTGCTTCCAAATGTTCAGGTAACCTGATATTGATCCCAATCTGTCAAATGAATGACTAGCACTTTATCCCCCTACAGACAGTTTTGCATCAATTCGCACTACTGATAGCGTGTTGCGTGAGCAGCCCTGGAAACTAGGAAATAATCGCTTTCACATAAACAGTGGTTTGCATGATTCGAAGGATGCATTTTCACAATAAAAGTACACATTTATTGCACTGATGGCTAGGTTTAGGATTGAAGTTAGGGTTGGGGGAAGAGTTAGTTAAATACAACTTGATTGTGTGCCACTTTGTGGACATTTCACCTGGAAACTGGAACTCATTCCCATACAGTCTGTTCAATAACACTTACAGTTTCAGCCACTGAGGGCAGTGATATGCATTCCGGTAAGCACAGACCAGTTTCAGGAGCAGAACTTTCGACCTAATGTTGCCGAATTCCCAGTGAGATCAGTCTGAAACTGCAGCAGAATTTTAATATATTCATAAACCAAAATAACATTTTCAGCAACTGCACCACTGTTACTTGCAGATTGCATACATTTGCACTTCAGGCACATCAATAAACCACCATATACTGTAGCTTTTACATGCTTATGAAGAGCCCAGTCCACTAGAAAAATGTGTGGGCAACTGCCAATGGCCACAAACAAAAGAGCACTGTGGTAAGATAGCATGATGTGCACTGTCTGCTACAGCCACAGACACGCATATGTGTGTGTGCAGATATGATCTGTCTTATTAGGAAAAGGACAAGTCAAGAGGTCAAGTGTGATCAAGGCTAGCAGGACAACTCTCTAATCCAATTTCTCATTTAGCTCTCTTGCTCTGTCACTCTCTCTTTTTGTCTGGCTCTATTCTGTTCTTTTTATTTTCACTGAGTTGTGTGTAATGTTCATCTTTATATTCTCTATTCATCTCATGCTGTAACTCCCACATTCCCTCTTTCTGCTTCCATTTCTTTGTCTCCCACTTCCTCTCTCCTTCTACTTCTCCACCTCCTCCCTGCCCCCCTCTTTCATCCTTCCATCCTTTTGATATTGCTCTATTCCTCAGTTTCTTTCATCTGTAATATGAGCTCATTTGTTCATGTCTGTTCATGATTACGTACATCTCTTTCTGTCTTTCTGTATACGATGAGCTTTAAGGTAGCATTTCTATATCAGAAGTTGCAGTAGCTTTGGGAACTTCATCAAACTATACCAATGCTGAAAATCTGGCAAATAGCAATTGTTACCTCAAGGATCAATTTCTACTTGACAGAACCCATAAAATTACTTTCATATGAGTAACATAATTTTTCAGGTTGAGTTGGTCAGTTTACATGAACATGAGGTGCACTTTTAGCTCATCTGATAAACATTTTTGTAGCACTTTCTATGAAGCCCATATATATAATGTATTGTAAAGACATTGTAAATGCATGGAAATGCATACTGTATGTAATGTCCCATAATGCACCATATAATATGTTATCATTTCTCATAATCAATTTTTACCACAATTATAATACTTTATTATACTTACCTATGCATTATAACATGACCAACATCAAATTGTTCTGCAGAAATTATAATATATGTATATTAGGTATGTTTTAAGAAAAGCGACAAAAGCAATATCTTAAGATATTTTTAAGAGATAAAAAGTATTAAATGTCATGCTTGTAAAATAATTTTAATATATTTAATATATTTTCAAGTTTATTATATATTTTCAGTAGTTTCTTTGTACATAAATTACACCATGTTGCACAGAATTACATGGGAAATTTGTTCATGTCTCAAAATGTATTGTATACAGTGAATTTTTATATAACTTCCATATATATTCCATTATATATTACACAATATCAGACGAGCAAGAGTGCGATATGGCCATACATCAGAACTGCTGTGATTCGGATGCAGGCTGAGTGCCGCAGGTGAGCACTGCAGTGCTGATTTAATGCTATATAGCTCCATTGCGAGTATGATATTTCTTATATACATTAGATACAACAGTTCAATGAACAAGTAAATGAGGAAAAACTGAGTACTGTCATAAAAACTAATTTGAGCTGGAACTACTTTCTTACGTGACGGATCAGAATCTAGAAACAAATGATGTGTCCAAGACTCCGTTATTAATTAAAAAATGTCACTTCAGAAATAGTATCACGGCGTGTGCTGTTTCTAACAAGTTATTGGATAAACAAGGATGGATGTGTGTGTGTGCGTGTGTGTGTGCATGTGTGTGTGTGTGTGTGAGAGAGAGAGAGAGAGATGGCATGTGTGTTATCACCTGTTGCCACTCCCAAGCAGAGATGCTGTCAGCTTTCTGAAGATCAGCTTTCTCAGTGGAAAATTAGCCATGCAAGTGGGGGTATTTCTCCCTATTTCACAGTAGACAGTGTGCAAGAGACTTTCACTATTGAAACTGCAATGTCCTTTGCCATTTTGAACAGTACTTTTTCTCCAATGTGGAAACTCCTGCAAGAGGTGCCTTGAGTTGTGTAATTAATCTGTCTGTTGTGTCTCTCAGCTGTGATGAGCTGTAATGCTGAAGTTGTTCATATAAAGCCATTTAAAACTATGTTCTAGCTGTAGCCATGTAGTAGTAAGTCAAGTCAAGTCAAGTCATTTTTATTTGTATTGAGCCTTTCACAACACACATCGTTTCAAAGCAGCTTTACAGAAGATCAGGCATTAACAGAAGATAAAACTGTAATGTCTATAATGTCTATGAGTCATCATTGTGTAATTAGATAAAATACTATTATGAATTGTGTTTAAAAATAAGTAATTAAATAACATGCCCTCCTCCTCGTCACATACCCCCATCGCCGATTCAGGCCAGGGTACCAACCGGCCTGACTTACACCCCCCCCCCCCCCCCATCCCATCCCGGAGGGGATATGCTGCCCTTTCAGCTGTCCTTCCGCCGGCTGGTCTTCCCTGACTCCTGGGAACCTGGGTAGGGAGAGGGGAGAGGAAAAGAGAGTGGGAGTGCCAGAGAGAGAGGACAGAGAGAGAAAAGAAAAAGACTCCGGTTCCCGACCACGCCACCCACCCGGTCCTCAGCCAGCTGGACCACCTCCGTCAGTGACGTCGAGTGGTGACACTGGACTTGCTCAGCCGTCCATTGGCTGCCACCTCCTGGCAGTCGGCAGCGGGCTCCTCCACCTCCAGTCGGACAGCAGTGGCTCCTCTGCCTCCAGGACATCTGTAGCATTTAAAACAATTGCATGGCTTTACAACTACATTTTCATCAAAAAATGACATGTTTGAGAGAAAAAAATCAAGTACATTTTGATCAAATGCTTGGTTATTTTGCATTGTAATCAGTGGGATTTGATTTCAGTCTTGCTGTGATGTCATAACCATCTTAGTTCCTGGACAGGAAGCTGTACAACTGTAACAGCAGGGCTCAATGGACCGGATAAAGACCGGAGAGGAACACTATTGTTTTACACTACATAGAGCCAATACAGTACAATCCCAGCTGTTGGGATTCATGGGTGTATTCACACAGTGAATGCATGTGAGAGTGTGTCAGATCAATTATAAACATAGTTCATCCTTCTATCCAGTCAAGTGACCACGGCCCAAATATGTGCTCTTGGTGTCATAGAGCAAGCAGAGAAAGACAAAGAGATATTTAGAAATAGGAAAATAATTCAATAAATCATAATGGTTTCTGCATGATTTAATGAGTAAGGAAAAATGTCACTTCTCTACATTGGACTTTTTTGCTGTAAAGCACACTGAATGGGCCGATTGTCACAATCTCTGCTATGACAGACTGATCTCACAGTAAAATAATTTTCTTTAGCTAAAATCAGTCTATGCTCAATGAAATGTGAAACACTGCCCCCTATGGCCAAAAAGTTAAGTGTTGTTGAGCAAATGGGCACATGTGAGCCCCATTTTCCAGGTGCAATGTCCATGGAAGGGCGTCAAAAGCAATGTGTTTTCAGCTGTACAGGATGTTATTCAGTGAAGAGGAATGCTTATTGTATAAACTCTAGCCCCAACCTAAACCCCAAACTTAAACCTGACTATCAGTAGAGGAAAAATGTAAGGATAGAGGGAAAAATGCAACCTCAATTGCAGTCGTCACTGATTATGCAAGAGTGATTACTTCCTTGTTTCAACAAAGATCTGAACCGAGGTCTCCCACACAGTTGATGCAATGCGCTGAACACTAAACATGGAGCCGATGCAAAAATGTCTGGTAGGAGCAGGGCCGGACAACACTTTAGGTGAGCGCCTAGGGCAGCTTCTCTTCAGGGGCGCCAATCTACAAAGACCATTTTAGCATGTGTCTAATCTGTGTCAAACAAAATGTGCCCTATGCGTTCCAATAATGCCTTGCCTATAGTGCCAAATGGGGTAGGACCAGCACTGGGTAGGAGATGGCATTTGTTGGGAAGTTGGCATAATGAGGCTGATCCTAGGATACCGTAACACTCAGAAACATAATGCTGACTGATCAAGTTGGCTATGATTAAGAGGCTCCAACTGGAACATTTTGATCATGTTGAGGTTATTGTTGTCCTCTTCGGTGACTATATTCTGATGACGAATGTGCATCTCCTCTCAACCCAGGGCAAAAGGGATTTTTCCATAGCCTAAACTGAACAGCAGACTTCCTCACTACACACAGTGCATCTATGCCATTCATTAGACATTAATGTGTTAGTCTTTCCACATCAAAAGAGAGGTCATCTCCATGAAAAATAAACTCTCATCGCAACCTGATCAAAGTAATAACACGTCCCTTTTTAGAGGAGCTTGGCGCCACAGTTACTATCGCTCTGAATGACATTTAGGGATTTTTAAAAAATACCTTACTCTTTACTTGTTCTGTACAAAATTTAGACATTTACTTGTGCTGCAGATATAAGTGGTGACCGGCTTGTTAAGGAGATGCTATGACTTTGTTTATGAACAACGGATGAAAAATAAAATTCCAAAGAGTTAACATGGGAAAGTAATAAAGAGTGATCTTATTTCTGGATCAGAAGGGGGTGGGCAATTTTGACTTGGGCCTGCAAGAGGCCATTCAGGAACACTCTAGCAACTGATTAGCCATGCCGTAGCAACCATCCAGAGCACCCTAGCAACTGTAGTAATATGACCCAGCCATATCTCTGCAACAGAACATCGTAGAGACTTGGGGATGGGCCCTTTTGACTTGGGGAAGTGTACTAAGAGCCTTTTTTTGCTTAATTTGTGAATTTTTGTTAATTAACTATGCAACCATAATGTTAAATGACAAATGTAAATGCTAAAATACTTCTACAGTAAATGTTAAACTTTCATATGAATGTAATATTTCAAAATATTGGTCACAAGAATCCTCTTTAATTGTTTCTTAGTGCAAAGTTCATGGGACTCAAATGCTGACTGGAAAATTCTTCCAATTTCACTTCATTCCTCCGTTATTCTCTCTCTTTCTTTCTCTCCTTCTCATAATCTTTTCCTGCATGGCAGATCCTCCTCCAAACACAAACTGATGGGAAAGAAATATAAACAAACCAAACATGGCTTTAATTCTGGACTATGAACTTTAAAAGCACCACCACAAAGAAATAATATTCCATGAAATCTAAAGTTTGCATTTTTAAATCTGAATTATACACAGATATTTTGTTTGCGGCTAGATGCTTTTTAAAGATGTTTTTAGGTTCAGTTGGGAGCAGCGTTTGAAAAATGACTCACTCGTGCCATCGAAAGCTAGAGCCAAAAAACCTTTGACCCATTCCAAGTCTCTTAAAAGATCTCAAGTATTTTAGACAGCACAGTTAACATTCAGCCACAGATAAAGCTTTCTCTGTCTCGAAGAGCAAGCTCACCAAGATATGCTGTATGAAACATTATAAACTGCACCACAAGTGTGCAATTGCATTTTGAGTGTGTGCAGCAATAACTATGACTCTATAGTTGATTTATTTATTATTTACTGAAATCAAAGCATCTGCCTGTTTCGTTGCATGTGTGCTTAAATGTGGTTGTCAGAACACAGGCCGAAAAAGTTAGAGAGTATGTTTGTGTGCGGACCATAAACAACAAATTTGTGCAAAGTCTGATTTTAGGAAGACACTCTGTGCATCATAAAGCTGTCACACGTACAGCTATGATTGATAGCAGCAGGTTTTTGATGTAGCTGGTGAGAGTGCAGGTGTCTCAATGGAAAGTCTGTGTGATTGGTATCTTCTGTCTGATTTCAGGCCTGTGTGTGTAAAGCTGGGAAAATCCCTCAACAACAAAACCCCTCCCTCACTGTTACTCCCACCATGCCAGCGAAACACTGACAAAAATGCACAGTATTTTCACACACACAAGCATACCAATGCAAACTTATGCTAAAGAAGCTGGATTCACAGAGCTCCTAAAAAGACGATTATGTGTACTTTGTTCTGTTATAAAATGTATAGTTATATCTCTAAAATCCAATCGGATGAGCTAAATCCAAAGCTGTTGTAAACTAGGCAATATACGTACACCTGTGACCGCAAATCACTTATAGGAATAGTTCATCTAAAAATTAAAATTCTGTCATCATTTACTCACCCTCATGTCATCCCAGATATGTAAGACTTTCTTTCTTCCGTTGAACACAAACAAATATATTTAGAAGAATATTTCAGCCATGTATGTCCATACAGTCAAAGTGAATGGTGGCCAGAACTTTGAAGCTCATTAAAGCATACAAAGGCAGCATAAAAGTAATCCATAGGACTCCATTGGTTAAATCCATGTCTTCTGAAGCGATATAAGTTTGGGTGAGAAACAGATCAATATTTAAGTCCTTTTTTACTATCAATCTCCATTTTCACTTTTACATTCTTTTACATTGACTTAAATACTGTTTCACAGTCTCTAAACATATATATTACTATTATAGGTTCTATTTTATTAAAGGGTATTTTCAGTATAAAATCAAGATATAAAATCATCTTTTACCAACATATTTGAACGGTTTCATAACCAAAACAAATAATTTTTGAAAGAAGATCATAAAAATCACAACAAGTGAAGAGCTAGAAGAAATGTAGTTCAAGATATTTTGTCAAGGGCACAGACAGTCGCACAGCTGCGACCTGTTGTACAATACACAAATTATTGGTGTTCTCACAAATTACTGACAGAAACATCACACTTTTTGTCTGGCTTTCCACTCTCCTGATGACTGATTGAGTGAATTAATGTCTGTGTGTGAGCTTCCATTAGTTCTGGCTATAGTTTCCCTACAGCACGTGCTCTCTGGTATGAAATGATCTGAGAGGATGGATGACAAGCTGTTTTCCTCCCTCCATCAGCAGCCCTGTCCCTTCTGCGTCTCGGGTTCCATCTTTGCAAGGAATGTGGCTTTATCTCACCATGAAATGAGAAAGGATTTTAACACAGTAAATGAGAAGCTTTCTGACTAATATTCCTGAAAGTCAAACCAAACATAAAGCTTCTCAGGCTACTGATGCAAAAGTGTTCCACTGCTTAACAGTTCCTTAACATTTCTCACACATTTTTTTCTTCTGTAAGTATCCTTAACCAAGTACGTATTTACAGATGTGAATGCTTTGGGCAACACACTGCCAATAAGCAGTCCTTTTGAACATACTTAATGTACTTTCTTGTGTTACTGTGGTGTTAATAATCCTCAGTACCCCAGGGGGCTATAGAGATACCTTCAAAGTGTGTGCCATTAAACAGGAAGTTTTGAGTTGATAATGCAAGACATAATTGCGTTGTATTATGTATTGCAGCCCGACATATCTTGGAACGCATCAATGCACAAAATCAAATATGCGTAGCTAGAAGTGTCTGCGTTCATGCACTTCCATGAAGTATGTTTTGGCCTACAAAGAAACGCAATCCATAATGCTCTCTATATTACTATTCTTTCATAATACAGAAAATTATGTATGAAAAATTGGTGATATTACACTGGGAAGGGATAAAAAATTTTTTTTTTAAGTTATTTTAAACAAGGAAAAATTGCATTTTAATAATACAAACCAATCAACCAAATAAACAAATAAAAATAAATGTACATTTCAATGTTCTGAAGAAACTGTGTCAAAAGCAGCCTGATCTCATTTCATTACATGACCGTGGCAAAATTTGTACAAAATGAAATCATCTGCCTTATTACACATTTCGCTGCAGTTTCCCAGTGAAACGTCCAGCGAGGGGCGCCAGAAGCGAGTGATACGGTGACATAATTAGAAGGTAGGGGTGTGACAATTCACTCTGACAAAGATTTGATTTGATTGCGTTTCTCTACCTAACAATTATGATGCATCGTGGTGCATCGTGAAATCTGACCATGTCTGACCAATCACTGGTGACTGTACTCAACTGGTAAGTTCCCTTCAGAACAGTCTGAAATCGCTCCCACGATATTCTGTAGCATTCATTATACACAGAAATCTGAAGAAACTGCTATCTACTATTTGAAATACAATATATATATTTTTTGTAAATATAGTGCTAAATAAGTTTTTATATATATATATATAAAATATAAAACAATTTATATTAATTATTAAATAGCAAACATAAAATTGCTTTTATATATATATATATATATATATATATATATATATATATATATATATATATATATAAAAGCAATTTTATGTTTGCTGTTTAATAATTAATATAAATTGTGTGACATATCAGCATTGTTTCGGTCACCCTGCTATCTGGATGTCGGCATCGGCCATTAAAAAAATCTGTATCAGTTTTGAGCTTCATGGAGGCATGTTGATGGTCTGTTTTCCTGTGTACCAACACTTAAACCAATTAGTGTGAAATGTGTGTATGAGATACATAAATGGTGGATATATTCTGTTTACCCATCTCTATGCTGTGACCTTAGACCTTGTTTACCTCCAGCTATAAAACTGAATTAGAATGCATGTCTGCTTTGAGTGTGTTCTTCGTCATTTCCCCTGTGTGTGTGTGTGTGTGTGTGTGTGTGTAGGTGGGAGTGGGACTTCCACACTGTGTGGTATTAATATCCTCATCTGCCTCCATGCCTGCAGGGTTAATCCTCTGCCAGGAAACCCATGACCTCAGCACACCTCCTGAAGAGCTATCCATCTTACACTCTTGTGTACAGCATATTGTAGGCTACTGTACGCACATACACAATTCCCAAAGCTGCCCTACATACCTGTGTTTTTAAGCACTGGATATGCATCTTCAAATCAGGGTAGCTGAAAGGGATACCATTTTGGAGAGCATAATTATGGACAATCAAAAATATCAAATAGTTGTTGGTCAACATGAACCCCTCTACTATACTTAAAGGGATAGTAAGCCAGACAATAAAAATTCTGACGTCTTCACTTACCCTCATATTGTTCCAAACCCATATGACTTTCTTTCTTCTGTGCAGCACAAAAGAAGGTGTTAGGTAAAATTACAGCCTCAGTCACCATTCACTTTTATTGTATATAAATAAGATATACATATAAGAAATACAATTGCCTAACATCTGTTTTTGTGTTCCATGGAGCAAAGAAAGTCATATGGGTTTGGAGCAACATGAAGGTGAGTAAAGGATTACATAATTTATATTTTAGGGTGAACTATCCCTTTAACACTGCCAAAACGTCCCACAAATAGCCTAAGCATTGTATGGGAGAGACAGAGCCAGAGAGAGAGAGAGAGGGAGAGGTGGAGAGAGCATACTAACAGACAAAGGCACACACAGGTGTATGCATCTCTGTTGTACTTCCTCCTATGGACGTCATGTTCAGTCCATAATTCTGTCCTTCCTGTTAGTACAACTTCCTGTGATCTGGTCCATATCTGCTGTTCTTCATCTAATATAAAATCATTGAATTTTGTGATTTATGTGTCACTACAAGCGTTCTCTGTCAGCGAAACGTACCTGGAGTTTGGTCCGGGCTACTGTCACATGATCTTTAGACCCTGACCAGGCTATGTGCTAAAGGTTCCCACGACCCCATTTAAGGATCAGGTGCTGAACCTGCAAGCGCTGCCCCAGGAGGAGGCAGACCCAGCCTAGACGTTGCTGTGTCCGGTGCATACTTTATCTAGAACCGCCCTTGCACATTGTAGTACCATAGTACATGCCCAAGAACCATGGTAGTATTAAGGTACATGTCCAAAAAGTGTGGTAGTACCATGGTACATGTAAAAAACCCGAAAAGAAACATGGTAATACTGTGGTACATGTCTAAAAACATGCTATTACAATGGCACATGCCTATAAAACATGGTAATACTATAGCACAGGCTCAAAAAACATTATAGTACTTTAATACAAGCTCAAAAACCATGGCAATACTATGGTGCATGCCCACAAATAGGAGTACCATAGTGCTTTTTGTCAATGTGATTAGTCCAAAAAGGCCATAGAGAGTGGTGTTAGCTGGCACTGAGTTTTTAAGCAGCTGGGCAGGGCTCTTTCCAAGCTTTGAGCTGGAAGGCAGGGCTCTCTCTAAGGATTTCCAAAGTGAGTTGTCTCACACTCAAACACAAAGCAAATTGTATCTTAAAACAATGCTAGATGTCTGACGGTCTCAGGGTGGGTAGACAAGCCTCGACTGGCCTAGTTTAGAACTGAGATGACCCTGAGATGGCCAGACAATAGTCTTAAACAGAGCAAAATGCTGCACTGTGCCGTGCACAATATAATCTCCAGTCATCTTAGATATCAATCAAAAACTAAACTTACAATTACAAACTGGTTCACTGTGGAAATACTCACATTGAACATAATACTCACATTCTCTTTAAAACTTTGAAGCCACATGAGATTCTAGATGGACTCATCCATTGGAAATATTTAATTTTGTCGAGGAATATCATTTTGAGATAATTAAACTTGACTTTAATCAAGGAGAAACCATTTTAGTAACTCTTTGCTGTGGTAACTTCTCAGGGTTGTATTTTAAAGTATATAATGGAGTTTTAATTTGTAGGATGTTTTCATTAATTTATTTCAATGATTGTTCTCTTTGCTGCTATGTTTCTCCATTCAAATTGCACTATATTGTGGTAGTTACAGTCCATTTTACTACTCTTGATTTCATTACCTCAGCAGCTATCTGTAGGCCCACTTGAGTTTCTCAATGGGAGAAACCATTTTAGTAACTCTTTGTTGTGGTAACTTCTCATGGTTGTATTTTAAAGTATAATTTTTTCATTTCAAAATGTATGATTTTTTCATAAATTATAATTTTTTTTAATTGATTGTTTTCTTTGCAGCTATTTTTCTCCATTTAAATTGCACTTCATTTTGATAGTTGCAGTCCTATATGTTACTATTCTTGATTTCATTACGTCCTCAACAGCTATCTGTAGGCCCCCTTGTATTACTAGAGAACGCACGTTATGTACAGTATGTTCAACCAGATCACGTGTTGGCAAAACATGGGCCAATCACTTGGTCTGTGTTTGCATACTTGCATGAAGTGTGTTTCTGACCTGAGAATTAATCATCTGAGATTCAGATCAACAACAAACCTGATTTTGCTTTGCATACATGATTGCGGTGGTCAATATAAAAATAAATCCTGATCCTGGATCAACAATTTTACTGAGATGTTTCACATGCTTGCACTGCTTAGATGTTCCTTCAGTAGTTTATTGAGGATCTGCTTGTTTTGAGAATGAAGATATTTTGATCTAAGCATGTTAGGCATTAAAACACACTGAATTCTGACAAACCTTCCCTTTCCCTTCCAAACCCACTGAAGGGCACATTCCTGCTGGTGCTGGTGAGTTCAGTGTAGACCATAGATTAAAGCTGTGTTGGAAAATATGATACATCAATCTGGGTTCCATCTGTAATTGGAGCAGTAGATGCTTGCCATTTCTTGGTTTAAATCCAATAGGTTAAAAAGAACACTGTGGTCTTGAGTGTCTGCCACCTGGGTTCAGATCATTTATAGTCTCGTTATGGTGGCACCAATAAATAAAAAAATGAAACCTCTACAACCAAAGCTGGAGAACTCCATCTCATAGGTCTGAGGTCAGGAAGTTTGGCCCACACCATAATTGCTGAACACATGACCTTTTTGCCATCATCTTTTGCACCATCCTGTACTGAGCACAGATAAGCACAGATCTCATCTGTCTCCACAGCTCTGGCTCACTATGGAAAGAATCAATCAGAATCTCTCAGGGTTTGAATGCAGGTAGCGCTGGATGTTCTTATTGGAACCAACTGATACAAGCTTGATCCTTCATCACTCTCTCTGTTCGCTCTGCTCCCTTTCCCACTTGTCATCCAACAATAACATAACATGCTGGCTTCCTGTGTGTTGGGGGAACAATAGGAGGATAACTTTGATGGCGTGTGCGAATTTGTAGAAGGAGTGCTTTTATCTTGGTCTGCAATCTCCTACAGCACATTGAGAAGCGTCTATGTTCCTAAAACAAGCAACATATTAATTTTTCAGCTTAATTTCTGAATGAAGTACTGTAAAGCTTCACTTCAGAAAATAACAGCTTAAACTACCACAGTAAGCTGGGATCCTGGTCTTAGCTGGCTTAAACAAATTTCCCAGCCTGATCAGTTAAAAAAACCTCAATACCCCTCTAAAACCAGCCAACCAGGCTGGGAGACCAGCTAAGACCAGCAAACCAGAAAAAAGCAGTGCATGCAGATAAATGTCAAGCCATTGTGTGCACCAATTCTGAAACTAGCTACTGTACCTCAGTAACATCAGAGACTATTCAGCCAGTGCCAGAGCACTGAAAAACGTCTAGGTTATGTATGTAACCTCCATTCCGTGATGGAGGGAACGAGACGTTGTGTCGAAGAAGCGACATTAGGGGTCTCTCTTGAGCGCCGAAAATCCCTCTGATCTATGAAAAAAGGCCAATGAGAAGTTGGCAGACAGCATTTGCATACCCCGCCCCCGGACATACGGGTATAAAGGCAAGGAAATACATCTGTTTCATTCAGGATTTTTCTGAGGAGCCGGAAATGGTCCGACCACTACACTGGCTCGGCTCAGCAACGTGGCCGGGAGGACACAATATCTCATTCCCTCCATCAGGGAATGGAGGTTACATACGTGACCTAGACGTTCTCCGTCTGTCGCTCACTTCGACGTTGCTGAGCCATGTACATGTACTGCTGACACAGGAGTGGGCAGGTATTCTACATGCAAAGGCGACCAGCTGTGTCAGACTGCACGTAACCTTCCCCAATGCCCCAAAAAAGTCGTCGGAATCCTTCTGGTTACCCTAGGCAGGGGAACGGGCCAAGCCTGGCTGGGCCTCTTTTCTCTCTATGTTTCTCCAAATAGAGCAAGAATGGCCGGGGCCCTTACATGCATCGAGGGAAGGTGGTCTTACCCAGTTTCCTATTCTTTCGACCAGCAGGACATTTCGGTGAGGTTCGGTGGGGTCCATCCATGATATGATATGTAATATAAGAGGTAGCCATTGTAACGATGATAAAATGGCGCTAATATGATCATATTTCTTGGTTCTAGTCAGCACTCTGGCTGCTGCATTTTGAATCAATTGAAGTTTATTTATTAAACTTGCAGGACATCCTCCCAGTAATGCATTACATAAATATAGTCTTGAAGTCATAAATGCATGAATTAGTTTTTTGACATCATCCACAGAGAGCATGTGTCATAATATAGCAATATTTTATGTGAATATTTCTGGTGGAGGTGGAGAATGCCACAAACATTGGAAATTAGATTTTCAATGGTCAGATTGGTATCAAATACAACACCTAAGTTCTTCACTGTATAAGATGGCGTAACAGTACATCCATCAAGAGTCAAATTATATGTTAGAGGCTTATTTTTAGAGGTTTTTGGTCCAATAATTAGTACCTATGTTTTGTCAGAATTGAATAGAAGGAAATTTCTGGCCAATCTTTGATTTAATAGATATACTCTGCTACTTTAGAGAATTGTGAATTTTTCTTGGGTTTAGAGTTAAAGTTGGGTATCGTCGGCATAACAGTGGAAACTTACTTCCTGATTCCTGATAATATCTCCCAGGGGAAGCATGTATAAGGGGAAAAGCAGAAGCCCTAAAACTGATACCTGTGGCACTCCATACTTAACTTTTGTTTAATTTGACAATTCAGCATTTACACATTCAAAGTGGTAGCGGTCTGATAAATAGGACCTAAACCATGCTAATGCAAGTCCATTAATGCCAACATAATTCTCTAGCCTATTCAAGAGAATGTCGTGATCTATTCTGTCGAATGCAGCACTAAGATCTAAAAGCACTAGAAGAGAAATGCAGCCGCGATCAGATGATAAGAGCAAGTCATTTGTAACTCTGATAAGTGCAGTATCTGTCCTGTGATGGGGCATAAATCCTGACTGCAATTGTTCATATATACCATTTCTCTGTAGAAATGAACATAGTTGGGAGGACACTACTTGTTCTAGTATTTTCGAAATAAATGATAGATTTGAAATTGGTCTGTAATTAGCCAATTCTCCAGGATCAAGCTGTGGATTCATAATAAGCAGTTTTCTAACTGCCATTTTAAAGATTCTTGGGACATTTCCTAAGGATAGCGAGGAGTTAATAATATTAAGAAGAGGGGGCCTGGGTAGTTCAAAAAGTAAAGACGCCGACTACCACCCCTGGAGTGATGAGTTCAAATTCAGGGCATGCTGAGTGATTCCAGCCAGGTCTCCTAAGCAACCAAATTGGCCTGATTGCTAAGGAGGGTAGAGTTACATGGGGTAACCTCCTCAAGGTCTCTAAAATGTGTGGTTATCGCTCTCGGTTGGGCACATGGTGAGTTGTGCGTGGATGCAGCGGAGAATATCTTGAAACCTCCACATATGCTGTCTCCATGGAAACGCACTCAACAAGCCACAAGATAAAATGCGCGGATTGACAGACTCAGATGCGGAGGCAACTGAGAGTCGTCCTCTGCCACCTGGATTGAGGCGAGTCACTACGCCACCACGAGGACTTAGAGCACATTGGGAATTGAGCATTCCAAATTGGGGAGAAACATTTTTAAATATTAAAAAGAGGTTCTAAGATTACAGGGAATACCTCTATTAAGAGCTTAGTTGGAATAAGCTTACTTTTATCAATAAATAAATTCATGAAGTCATTACTCTTGTGCTGTGACAGAATTTCTGGTTCAGTCAATGCTTTATTCCTAACCAATTTAGCAACAGTACTGAATAAACACCTAGGATTGTTGTGGTTATTTTCTATGAGTTTGCTCAAATATGCTGACCTGGCAACTTTTAGTGATTGTCTGTAGCTACAGACACTATCCTTCCATGCACCACAGAATACCTCTAATTTTGTATTCTTCCACTTGTGCTTCATTTTCCAATCTACTCTATTGAGAGCATGAGTGTGATCATTGGACCATGGTGTGGTGCTTTTTTCTTGACTTTTCTTTAATCGAAGGGGGAGTCACTATCAAGAGTGCTAGAGAAGACTGTATGTATATTTTCTGTTATTACATCAAGTTCTTCTAGACTTTTTGGCTTACTGAGTATGTGAGACAATTATGGAAGATTATTAGTGAAGCTATCTTTAGTGGTCAATATAATAGTTCTACCTGAACAATAGCATGGTGTAGATTGAGTGACATTAGCTGATCGCAGCAAACTAGAGATGCGCTAATGATTTGAGATGTCATCGCTCTGCAGTAGGATTTCTATAGTATCAACATCAACTCCATATGACAGAATTAAATCTAGCATATGAATATGACGATGAGTTGGTCCTGTCACATTTTACCAGACTCCAAGAGAGATGAGAATATCAATAAATGATAATCCAGCATATTACTGTGTCTGACATTGTGTTTGCAAGTTCACACACTTCTTTAACATTACCTTTAGTGATCTCAGACTGGCGAAGCTGGACATCGTTAGTGCTGACATACATTATAGAAAATCTATGCATAACCACTTTGAAAATAAGGGTAGCACAACTTGTCAGGAATAAACCATCTCCTTGCATTCCCATTTAACCCGAGTCTTGGTTACAATGGTAAGCTACCATCGCCATAGTTGTGAGCTCACCATCAATTCAAATTAGAAAGATTTTTTTACATAGTCTAATGACAACTTCTAATAATTAATATGACGTGGCAACATCCTAAGATGACGTGCTATCTAGCTTGTAAGAAAAGGTATGACTTTTATTTCCAAAGAGACAAACCAATCAACAAAAATAATGACAAATCGATACAATGCAAGCATAACATTTTAGCTAGGCTCAATACAACACTTTATTTAGGCTTAGTGTTAGGGTAAGGGGTTAGACTTTATGGTTTGATTAAGGTTTTGGTTAGGGATTAACCTTTAATGTCATAACATCTTTCGCTATTTATTTTATTTATTTCCATGGGAGGAAAAGATATATGTTTTTGTCCAAGCCAACTCATCAGATAATCTTTTACTATTATTATGACTTGTCATGAGACTGTGTTGAAATTTTTGCTGTTTACCTGCTCTTTGACAGAAAGGCCCCAGACCCATTAAAAAAGCACTTCAGTAGTAGCCACAAAACACTTTAACACCTCAACTTAAAAGCACAATCCGTAATTTTGGCAGGTGGCGGACTGTTAATGATTGTGTATCTTTGCACCGCATGACCCAAGAAAACTCCCAAACATTTTGACGGTTGCATGTTTAAAATCACCTACAAGTGCATTGGGTTCAGCTTGAATTTAGTCATCAATTAAATGAAAATCAATTTGCACTCTAAATTTTTGTGTTGCGCTGTCCAATCTTAGCAGAATGTTGGGCACTGACAGACTCGTTCGCCATTTGTTTCCATTGCGCCTTTTATTCCATAAAATGAAACTGAATGGTGACTGAGGCTGTAAGTCCCCAATGTTCTGCCATTTCCACTTGTGTTCTTTAGGAGAACGAATTCATATGGTTTTGGAACATTATCACAGAAGTTAATGATCACAAAATGTTTCTTTTTTGGGTGAACTACCCCTTTTTTTTTTGCCAACAGTAGACATAAATAAGGCCACACATATACTGGTCTGGGAGCAGTTCATCTTTTTCACCTTTGAGTTTGGAGTCTCATACTGCAGGCAATGGTAGATTTAAATTCACAGAGTCCTTCTGATGCATCAGACATAAACTCTCCCTCTCTGTCTCTCACTGTCTGTCTCCCTCTCTGTCAATATCTCCATTTATTCTATTAGACACAGGGTATTCCCTGTGTCATCATTGTGTTGGTATCCAGGTTGCCTATGGCAACAGCCCCATAGTCTCACCCACACACTGACACCGTGTCTTTTGTCCTTATCTGACTGAGAGACTGAGAGAAAAGACAAACAGTCAAACAGAAACCTTGAGTGGGCTGTGGAGAGAGTGTGAAATTAGTCACGCAAATACCACCGAGCACAAGTGTGCCCCCTGTTGGTGGAGCAGAGAGTGTGGCGCTGTGGGCGGATTGTGTGTGAAATGCATTTAGAGGGGAATTTGCAGGTGGACACAGACACACACTATGCCAAAATTCCTCATCCAATCACATTTGTCTCTCACTGCCTCCTCTTGTTTCTTCTCTTCCATGAGAAAGATAGAAGCCATAAAATGAAAGTTCATAAGTTATGTAGGAAAACTCACAAATTACATCTCTTTAACTTCTCAAATGTTTCTCCTAGACAACAACGGGAGCAAATGGTGACTCTAGCTTGAGCCCTTTTGGTTCTCTGACACTCTGACCCAAGTAATCTCTAATATGTCACCTCCAGAGCTCTCGAAAATGTCACAAAATGGACTCTGATTTACCAAGATACCAAAGTGTGCAATCAAAATGTAAAGATTTGAATTTAAACAGTGTACTTTTGTACTTTTATTTTCTCCAGAGAAAGACCTGCCCAATCAAACTGCAGTCTTCCTCAGGGATGGAAAAAAGTCCCCTTAAATATCAATTATGTTTCCAGATTTCTAACAACCTCAGAATGTCTAAGATCCAATTCCTTGCTCGCTTTACCTCTCTGTCTCTCTCGAACAGAGGAAACTGCAATACAATGATAACGACTCTGAATACAATAGAGCCTAGGAGCGCATTCACAACGGCAAGCCAAGTTTAGCTCAGAAAGGTCAACACACACACAGACCTCCATTCCATTTTACTGAGCATACTCTAAACATCATCCTTTAGCTGACTGCAGTGTACTCGAGAGTGGAGCTTGTCTTTATTAGGACAGGGAGGAAAGCATGCATGACACGAGTGGTTTGTAGAGCTCTACTCCGTTTTGCATGATAAATTAAGATTTAAAACTCTGTAAAATTACAGAGTATTACAGATTACAACCATCCATCACGATAATCATCAATTACTTTACAAAGTTTAAATGACTGCTTAAAAAAAAATCACATTAAAATTCAGCCTATATTTAATATTTGCACTTTACAATTTCATATCAACATTCCATTAAATTGAATTGTGTCATTTTTAACTAAATTAATAAAACTTGAAATATTTAATTTAGTTTTATTTTATTTTGATATATCAATTCAATTTGATGGAATTTTGTTATGAAAATACAGAAATCTTTCTTTATCTTTTTAAATCTCTTTAAATCATTTTTTGAGTGTACTTATTCTACATTTATTTGGCTAAAGTTTACTAGAAAGTGCATTTCTCTTTTCTCGAAGTTAATTCTTGTTAATTTGCAATAAGTTAAATTTAATCAAAACATTTGAGGACACTCACTTCCCAATTGAAGTATTGGTGTCACTCAAAACTGAGTGAGTCATCAAGTTCATCTGATGCGATCTTCTCAGAAAATGTGACAAAAGTTCATTAATTGCACTTAAGCTTAACTCTAACTTTAAACATTGAAATAATTACAAATATAATCCTATTGCATATTGTATAGGGAAATTATGACTGGACTCTGGGTCAGTCATTCAACACACTTGATTGAACCCAATTAGGCCAACTTAAAATTTCATTAAATGTACTGAAAAATACATTCAAATAAATCCATGTGTTTTGCTTAGGCAAATTAAACAAGACACACAGCACACCTCTAATTTTAAAACAGACGTTTTTGAAATGTCACCATGGTTACATAATAGAATAGTTCTTCATTATGACATCTAACATGCAGGAGATTTTAGCTGTTTTTAGCCTTTAGGCTTCTGGTGTTGAGAAAGGTCGTGGTATTCAAAGAAAAAGGTCTCGGCCACAGCCATGGCATCATGCAAAGGTTACCACAGACAATAGAAGAACATTTCTTTGGACTGAGTTGCTGTCAGACTGGAGCACACCATCATTTTTTAAATATATCAAAAACCAACAGAAATTACAATTTCTTCTCCCTGCCCATCAAACAGAACCAACGATTTTGTTCAACGAGAGTAGATTTTTACATGTATATATTTTTTAAAAGCATCAAAACCTAAATGTTTTCAAACACAAAATGTAATAAATTTAGCTGAATGTCCAAACGTTGATTATTCTGTTGTAGACATTTTCTGGAGCAGGCCAATACAATGAAAAAATCAAATAGAACTGATCATTTTTCCCAGAGAACAAAATGTGCTTAAAGTCACTAAGACCATTTGAACCATCACTATGCAACACATCAAAGATACATACAAAGAGCCCGGGGCATCAGTGTTTCAAAGGACTCATGCACCCTGTGTCAACCACAAGACAAGAGCCTGATCTACCCAGAGGACTTTGATGAACCACAGGACTGCTTTGCCCAAACCATAGAAGCCAGGAGCTTTAGATGTTTAAAAAGAAATAATTTACTCAGATACACCCATATGCTGCCCTCAATGTGTAATTATTGTTTACTCAACTCCAGTTGGACTGGAATGAATTGAGTTTGAACTGAGCTGAGGTGGATGGAGCATTAGCTGAGTTGAGTTGAATTTGAACTGAACTGAGATGAACATACGTTTGTATGAGGGAAAAAAAATATGCAATGAAGAGCCCTGTGTAAGCGTTATGCGATACATCATGCATACAAAATGTCAGTGGGCATGGCTATGAAGTTTTGGTAGTTTCCTGCAAGCATGCGCTAAGTCTAGGTGCAAGTGGGTTTGCTGAAATTGCATGCACAAAGCTCTAATGGGCTGGGTCAAGTGCAATATAATTTGGAGGTACTTATCCTGTTATTGCACCATTCTATTATATGATCCATTCCCTCAAGCACTAGCGATATAACCAAAAACAGAACATTTATACGAATTTGGTAGCGAAAATGGGCTATATGCAATGGATTCGAAGAATAGAAATATGGACTTTTGTGCATTGACCACGTCCTTGTTAAATGTCAGGCATATTTTTATGACAGTGATACACTCCTTTTTATAAGCATGGAAAATAAGGTTCTTGTCAGGATTTGGATGTGAGCTTCATTAAGTTATAGGGAATGTAAGTATTATGAATAATTTTCATATACTGACACAAATCAAGGCAAGTATTACAGTTATTGTATTGGCCTTCCAGCTTAGCCTGTGTATTTTTGCACACTTTGTGTCTGCCGGTCGATTTTGCTTTATAAATTAAATTCACTTATTGAAACATGAAAAAAATGTAACCAAAATATTAAGTTATAGAACAGTGTGAATTTACACATTGTAATTATGTATTATTACATATGTGTAACAGGGCCGGTCTTATTATATACCTATTTGTCTAATAGGAAGATCTCCAGTTTCAGTTATCTCACCAGTACACAGCTGAATACATGTAATGGCATAATAATTACATTAGAATTACAAGAAATTTGAAAGTGAAACTAAACAGGCACCACATCGAGTGAAGATTTACACAAAAAACACAAAAAATTACTTAAATTTGTATCTGTTTCTCACCATCACCTATTATATCACTTCTAAAGATATGTATTTAAATTCTGGAGTCTTTTGGGTTCCTTTTGGCATGAGGGAGAGTAAATGGTGAGAGCAAGTACATTTATGGGTGAACTATCCCTTTAAGCACAACTTGTTAAAGTATGTAGTCACATGAAGTACTGTACACTGGCAGTGTAGATCGCATAACTTGGTGTGTGTGTGTGTGTGTGTGTGTGTGTGTGTGCGTGTGTGTGTGTGTGTGTGTGTGTGCATATACAATATTTATCTACTTGGAACAGAATGCAACAATTGAACAGTAAAACTAATCTTTGACGCATCCTGACATATGCCCATACCCGCAATAGACCCATGCTGCTTAGAATAATTCATGTGGAAATCACATGCAGAGAAGCAATTGTCTTGGTAATCATTTTATATATATATATATATACATATACACAGTTGGGATAGTCTTTGACAATGTTTTGCAAAAATAATTGTCTGTTCCGCATATATAACAAGAACTTCCTATTTGACAAATAGGTGTGTAACAAGACTGGCCTGTTACACATATGTAATAACACTTGTCTAATATACATACATAATAACAATGCTGTTCCATAACTTAATTATATTAAGAACATGTTATTTTGTACTCTGTACTTACTTGTGTAATAACACTGTAACAGGGACACTGTAAAATAGTGTTACCTTATTGGGTAATAAACAATGACTTCTAGAAAGTTTAACACAAATCTCATACTTTTTTGTTCATAAAATAGCTACAACAGTGATTGTTAGGGTTTTTTATTCCACTATATTATCAGAGTTTGGACATGGACTTCATTACCACCTTCTGGTGGAATCTCCAAACTGCAAATGCAGAAACAAATTTTAGACTTTGTGCTGAGATTAGATGTACTTCTCAAAAGTCTTAGAGCAATGACCTATTTCTCAGGAAAATAGCAAATTGCACTTTGCTGCGGTTCATTTACACACCATGCGCACACACTTTGCACGCATACTTGGACAGATAGAGCAAACACTCCTAACACGGCCACTAGTGCTGGCACTACATTTTAGAATTAGTGCTCTTACGAAAATTGGATAAGATGTAGTGCACGGCCGTTGTGCATAGCGCTGCACTTAGCACAGTCACGAAAATACAACTTGAAGACTAAATGCTAACTGATGCAATCATTCAGCCTTACATCTTATTTTGTTCTCCATGGACCAATGAAAGTGAAACATATTAGGAACAATTTGAGTATGAATAAATGAAAATAGGATTTTCAGTTTAGGGTGAACGTTTCCTTTAATAAAAGTCTGTTATGTCTTGTTCAGAGTCCTACAAAAGAGCACAACTCATGCTCAAAACTCACAACTTCATACTGGTCGATCCAACAGCAAGTCAAAAGACAACAGCGGCATGTGCCAGTCTTATTTGTGTGTGGGTGAACAGAGAGGATCTTTATTAGTGACAGAGATGATTGAGGATGTAGTGTCTGAGGCTATATGTGATTATATGTAATCAAACGCCAACGATCAAAATGTATGTTACGTCATGCTATCCATGTTAGCCTATTCATCTCTCCCTTCTTTCATTTCTCTCTCTTTTCACCCACTCCACTAATTGCCTTTTTTCCTCTCTCAACACACCCCCTATATACTGGACACTTGACCCAAAAACTCCCCTCCTCCATGTCGAACACAATACATCTCCTCTACGCTCAACTCAGCTGAATGTAGTTCACACTGAGCCCAGTTCAAACTAATTCAACTAACTTTAATTCAACTCAGCTCAAACTCTCCTTCTTGATTTCCAGTGTTGAGAAACTAACTAAAAAGTAGTGGCACTACTAACTATATATTTCAGTAGCGTAGTGTAGCGTAGTATAGCCAACCAATCTTATGAAAAGTCATACATAATTTACGAATTGGCTCAGGGTTGTGAGGGTTACTTTTGAAATGTATTTCACTACAGATTACAGATTACATGCTGTTATATGTAATTTGTAAAATATTCCAATAGATTACTCAAGGTCAGTAACATATTCAAAATACTTTGGATTACTTCTTCAGCTCTGGTAGATTTTTTCACTTGTTTTGACTATTAAAACTATGCCAGTACAGTAAGACAAAATACACATGTTAAATATAAATACCTAAATGTCTTATGCAGATAAATCCAATTGATCTTGTTTTAAGGATTTTTTGATATTTTTACAGGAAAACAATACAAAAAATTATCAACAGGAATATGATTTTTGCCCTAATATCAAAGGTCTAAGTAGAAAAACAAATTATGATCCAATGTGAATTTTCTTGATAAAAAATATGATCGTGTCTGGTAACATGTGCATGTAAAATGGCTAGAAATAGCATTTTAGCTTAGCGTAAAGCGGACAATTTACTCAAGGTTTATTTCTATTTCTTCTGCTCCAAACTTACTTCAAAAGTACTTCTCTGTCTGCTCATATGAATGTAACACATCATAAGAAAGTGTTTCACCGCTGTTCAAATGCACTTTAGATCATTTATATGTATAAATGTTTTCCATCTGAAAGGACGTAATATTAAATTAAACAAATGACAATAAAATGCAAAGTAATCTCTTCATTACTAAAAAATAAAATACTTTTTGAATGTAACTGTATTCTAAATACCAATGATTTAAATTGTAACTGTAGTGGAATACAGTCACTTATATTTTGCACTTTAAATACGTAATCCTGTTACATATATTCCGTTACTCCCCAAGTCTGGTTATTTCGTATGGTAAGTATTAATGCTCGCACAATGTTGTTCGCATTAACTCGTACAACTTCATCACTTTTTCCCAGATGTCTAATGCGGAAGCGCGAGTTCAGCGCACAAGGTGTTAAAGACATAGTTATTAATATTTTGTCCTTACCCATACCCTTATCTAAATTTAACCAATCAGTATTGTGTGTAAACATGATAGGTGTGTGACAGAAGGAAGTAATTTTCATATGTTAGATGGAACGTCCAGCCACGTTATTGGCTATAGGGAAAGTTGTAGAAATTCAAACGAGTGCAATTGCGCGATATCATGCGAATTAGCCAAATGTAGAAAATTCATATGAATCTTGACGATTTCACCATGAGAGTATGTTGATTTGAGCTGTTTTCAGAATATTGTAATTTACAAATCTAGATTAATGAAACGCACTTACTGTCCATCAGCCAATTTCCATGCGCTAGACGGATGTCTTTGATCATTGCACAGCATCTAATTTTTTTTTTTTTTTTTTTTTGTAGCATCTTGTGCAGGAGCACAGCATTTTTGGACAACGTGTCAATAAGAATTTCAGCTGTTAAAAACTCTTGGGCACTGGCACCGGAACCAGTTTTGAAGTGTGGGGGCCAAAAACTGGGCTGGTTGTGACATCACCACAATAACAAAAGCTTCCAAGATTGTCAAAATCACAGTGACTGACTAGTTATTTATCTACACAAATATTAGTCAATAACTGTCTCCTTAATTGCCCTAGGTGTGGATGTGAGTGTGAGTGTGTGTCTGTCTATGTGTGGCCCTGCGATGAACTGGCGACCTGTCCAGGGTGTACCCCGCCTTTCGCCCAATGTTAGCTGGGATAGGCTCCAGCCCCCCGCGACCCTGTACACAGGATAAGCGGTTGACGATGGATGGATGGATGAACTGTCTCCTTAACAGTGTGAAAGTTGATGCACTGTAATCTAAATAAAGATATTCTACTTTATCTAATGCTGCTGACATTATGGCTTCAATATCTTTGATTTCAGTCTTGTCTTATCATGATTTGGACACATTTTCCTCTTGGAAGTATAACACAAAACCCACACAGAATGTTAAAGCCCGTTATTTTACTTGGTAAACTTGATAAAATTGTGCGAACAGTGTATGGTTGTTCTACAACTATCACGTACTGTAAGTTATTTCACATAAGTTATAACTTTTAACATAAACATCTGGACTTGTGTATAACAGAATGTCTCCTTATTGTTCTACACTTGTCTACAAACAACATAGAATGGCAGTAACAGAGTGTCAGTGCGCTCTCATCAACTTTTATTCATTTCTGGCTTTTTTCCATTCACGGTCAAGGGCTTTTGTAGATCGGTGTTTAGATGGACTGATCAGATATCTGCATATTTTATTTTATTTTTTTCACTTTTCTTAGTGCAAAGGGCAAAATGGGACCTTTACCTATTTACCGTTTACCTATTAAAATTAATATCAGGTGCTAAAATTACATAGAATTATAGCCCTTACCAGGAATATACTGTAACGTCTGTTGTTTATGCTTGGGGACTTGCTACTGGCTGTTGTCATGTCTTTGCATAATCTATAAGGTACATCTGTGCAGGTTTTGGGGACTGTTTGTGGATGTTATTCATTAACATTGAAAAGTAATTGGAGGATATTAGCTTCAAGTTCTATTTAATGTTAAATATGTCACATTATGTTAGGACATTTGTTTATTTTTTAGTTACCCTGGGTGAGATTTGTCTTCCTTTGAGTTAGATGTGATCCTGTTTCATTTAGTTCATGTCTGACCTTTTGATTGCCAGTACAGGTTATCATTGTGATTAATATTGACTATCAATTGCAGGGAAGTAATGACTGATCTGAGCTAATAATTTCTGTGCAGTCAATTCCTTCTCTGTACTACTTTTAAAGGTTCACTCAGTATTCTTTTTTTCCTCATTTAGAATGTTTTACTTCTAAAAAAAATGTAATAGTAATTTTTAAATGTATGTATAAAACCATGACCACTCATGTGAGATGAAGAGTTCAATCATATCAGTAACCTTATAATTCTACATGGGGGCAGACGCGCCTCATGGGGGCAGACATCACATGGCCAGCAGAATACAACTTGCTTAATTTCAGTAACTGCCCTGTTATTGGACACGTTTATTTATGGAATACATCATACCTGGCTTACAGTGCATAGTGAATTTCTGCAATTGGTAACTGAAAACCAGTGTTTTTCAATGATGTAGCATCCAGGCCACTAGGTGTCAGTGTAAGCCAATGTAAGCAACTTCGAGATGCTACAAAAAAAAAACTGATGGCACCTTTAATTAGAGTTGGGAAGATGGGATTCATTTCTGTGAACCAGTTCTTTTGGACGGTTCGTTTCAACCAGTTAAAAAAATTATTCAGTCGTTCTTTTACTTCATCACCAATGATTCTAACATCCCGGTGTCAAGGTATTCATGCTCAAACATTCAAATAAAGCCATATGTTTATTCAAGTAAGTAAAAATGATTATGGTGTTTATTTTCATCAGTGTTTCATTCTGTGATCCTGCATGTCGATTACGGCAGGCTAATATTGATGGCATCTTGGATAAGTTTCCTACATTAAAGTTTTCCAACGAAAGCCCAATAGAGACAATGATGCAAAAACGTAGATACATTCTATGTGTCTAAAGCAGTCTTAATCAACTCACTAGAAACCATGATTCCTTTAACAATTTAAAATATAATCTGCATGCACAATAAACAATAGTAAAATTAATTTACAGCTCGTCATAAGCATATTTCCAGTACATTTTGTTTGTTATTAGAGAAACGTACATTTCGCCCCAGGCTTGTTCAAGTCCTCGGTGCACGCTCATAGTATCAGCAGCTCTGTAATCCTTGGCAAACTTCAACAGTTATTATGACGAGCTCTATCGGTTCTTTGTTAGTTGGGCACTACCGAAACGTTGACTTTCGATTCTACCAGTAGGTTTGGTTTGTTCATTTCAAACAGGTTCTTTGGTTTAATAACCGTAATCGTAAAAGCCACGTAGCCTGTATAAGTCCAAAACGATCATTTCGAACTCAGTCTCAGGACTTCAGATTTATTGAAAATATCCATCACATACAATCACAACTAGAATACTAATATATTATTAATGTTTTGTATTAGTAACATCAAGTAAAATTCCTACTTAATTATTGAGACCTTCATTTTGCAATTTTCTTGAATATTTAAAAAATAACAGAAACAAGCATTTGTTGGTTTATGAATGTTCTATTTGGCTACTACCATTAAAGGGATAGTTCAGCCAAAAACTAAAATTCTCATCATTTACTCTCCCTCTTGCCATACCAGATGTGTATGACATATTTCTTTCTTCTGTAGAACACAAATTATGATTTTTAGAAGAATATTTCAGTTTTGTAGGTACATTCAATGCAAGTTAATGGGTGCCAAAATTCTGACACTCCAAAAAGCACATAAAGGCATCATAAAAGTAATCCATATTACTGTATATCTTCAGAAGTGATATGATAAGTGTGGATGAGAAAGACCTATTAGGTCCTATTTTGCTTGAAATTCTTCTCTCTGCCCAGTAGGGGGCTGTATGGATGAAGAGTGAACCATCAAAAACACAAGAAGAACAATGCGAAAATGATCTGTTTCTCACCCACATCATATACTGTAGCTTCTGAAGACATTGATTTAACCACTGGAGATTTATGGATTACTTATATACTGATTTATGTGATTTTTTTTTTTTTTTGCTTCAAAGTTTGGCACCCATTCACTTTCATTGTATGGACCAAAAGAGCTGAGAAATTCCTCTAAAAATCTTAATTTGCTTTCAGCTGATAAAAGATAGTCATACACATCTGGGATGGCATGAGAATGAGTAAATTATGAGAGAATTTAAATTTTTGGGTGCACTGTCCCTTTAACATCTCAGCACAATACAAGATTTTGAAAATACTCAGCAAACTTAGGCAGTTAGTGGGACCGGCTAATTTGGTTCTTATTGAGTTGGAAACTTTGATGTACTGGCCATGCAGTAGTAGTTTCAGTTCAATTTTGTGAACCGGCTTGGTTATTTGTTGAGAATCGGCTCAAAAGGACGTTTTTTTTCAAAGCTCAGACATAACATTTAATGAGTGCATCAGAAGCGTGCATAATTTCATGTCAGCTGAATTTCAGTTTCAAATGTGATTTGTACCTTTGATTTGGACGACCCCTAAAATAAACAGTCCTCCCTTTCATATATGGAGGTGGGAAGTACAGTTCATACATTTCATGTGTATGATCCTGTTAACATATATTCAGCAATTAACTTATATGTAGAGTTGGTAAATAATCATTTTAGTGAATCGGTTCGTTCAGATGATTCATGCGAAGACGTATCAGCCTCTTCCTTATTTAAAGGTGCACTCAGTAATTATTTTAATATGTCATCTTGGACTAACACTGACATTTAGGAGCATGAATGTAGCATGATTCAAACCCACTTGTTTTCAGTTATAGATGCCATTGTAGGAACTCACAATTCACAGTCAGCAATGATTAATTTAATCCATTAGTAAAAGTGTTCAATAACATGGCTGTCCTGTGATTAAGTTGGTAGTATTTTGCTTGTCATGTGATTCTAACATGGCAGCCCCCATGAGGGTGCCCCTCTCCATTTAGAATAAAACAGCGTTTATGAGGTTACGGATGTGACTGGAGACCTCATCACATGTTAGGGTCATGATTTTATACACATTTCAAAATTACAATGAATTTCTTTAGAAGTAACACTTTTTAAATGAGGAAACAATTACTGAGTGCACCTTTATAGCAAAATATTTAGCTAATTTATGCTGTTTGTCACTTTATTTTTTTACTCGGTTAAATAAAATTGGGCGTTTTCTATTTTTTCTGGGGGTTTTTTTCTATTTTTCTATTTAGTATAAATGCATTTCAGTGTTCAATTTAGTATTATTTGCATTTAGTTGTATTAAGTATTTATGTTGCATTTGTTTATTTAAATGTTGTCTACCTTATTGAGATCATATTATATTATTATATAAATATATTAGTTATAATATTCAAATTATTTTCTTCTTTATTTTTCTTCCTAGTTTCACAGTAGCTTTCCCAAGACTGTTCCTCTCCTCAAATAAACTTCGTGCCCCCAAATCCCATTCACAGACATCCCGAAGAGTGTCTGTGTGTGCGGATCCAGTCACATATAATGATATAATGGTCTTGTCTGATTGTTCTCTAAGAGGGGGCAAACAGGGCATTTGAATGTATGTCTCAAAGATGAGGGACTTTACAGAGTGTGTAGGAAGGGATATGGTGTGCTTGGCATTTTTGAGCAAAAGGGCAGCTCTCTGCTGCGGAGTGCCAGCGCCACAGGATGAGATAATGAATTGAGATGCCCACTCATTGGATGCAGTGGCATGACTGCTGTCCTTCTCTCTATCTGTCTCTCTCAGTGAACAGCTGGGGAAATTCCAGACCTGTTATATTATGCATTGAGATTTGGGCTTAAACCAGTTTTTATGCCTCTATTGTGATCTCTCCCTCTGTACATTCACTCATAGCTGGAAACTTTCATTGTTAAGCAGGCCTGACATCCTAATGCTGTGTGAACACCTATATTCTTCCTGCACTTTTGCTCACTCATTGCAGGATTTTGGCCGTTTGCTGATAATATGTGTGTGTAGTCGGTGGCAGGCAGGCCATTTGCATTGCAGATAGTGTGGCAGTGCAATTGTTGTCGAGCAGGAGCTGTGCAGAGGATAAAAGTAATCTGGAATAACGCAGGCGTGAACTGTGATTATGGTCAAGGTTAAAGGCATGGTGGACCTGAGGTCTACTGCAATTTTAAAACAAAGATAGAACAAATGAACACAGAATACAGACAATCAGACACATTATTTAAGATGCAGCTAGTCTCAATGCCCTTTAACCAAACATGGCACCTACCCCATCTACTAAACTAGTCTAAAGCCCTTTGGCTTTGCCCCTGAATGAAATGTCTGTTCGGCCTGTTAAAAAAGCCACAGCGATGTAATGTGTGAATTTCATGCTGAATAAAGAAATTCTCAGTGGGTAAAAACAATTCAAGTGCAATGCATCAAAAACATGAAATAGCAATTGCAAAACAAGGGACCAATATTTTAATTAACTCTCCATTATAAACTAGCTAGAATAGTGAATGCTAACATTCTGAATGCATGTTAAATAGAAACACTATGCTTTGATATAATAATAACACAACAAAACATTAAACATTAAGACATTAAACACTAAAAAACTGCACAAAGACACATTATATAACTTGAACTTTTACGTAATAATGAATTATTTTGAGCATTAGGTTTACAGTGTAGGTCTCCCTTTAAATAGACTATCATCTAACATCAAATTAACAGCATGAAATGCAGCAAGTTTTAAATTCCTTTTAAAATGTGTCTGTTTTTTGTACCCTATTCATGGAAAGTGTATGTGATGAGGAGGAGGAGGACATGGCCTGGCCGTGAGGATGCATGCCCGGCACTGAATTGTCCTAATCAGCTGGGAGGGGGATAAAGACGAGCCGGAGGAACCAGTTCAAGAGAGAGAGACACACACACACGGCCACTGTGTGTGTGTTTGTTTTTTTAAGTTGATTTATGTCATTAAAGTTATGTTGGCTGTTCTGCCAGTTCCCGCCTCCTCCTTGCCCATCCTTTACCCGTTACAGTGTGAATTCAGATAACATGAATACAGTCATGATTTTTCCTCCTTTATCCCACATACATTTTAAGTTTTGATTTATACACTTGTGTTATATTAAAGCTTTTGCAGTGATGTCAGTGTTTGGATGGCAACGTTACAGATTTGACCCTGTTCACCAAAAATACACAAGCAAAACGAACAGATATTCAAAGGAGAGTGCCCAGATCTTAGAACAACACTGATCATGAAAGGGTATTAAAATAGAAATGAGAAAGAAAGAAATAATTGAGACTGATTCCCAGGACTTTTCAAGTCTGGCCTTTGAGTTCCCTTGCCTTTGCCCCCTCGTGTCCCTCTGTAGTTTTTGTTCTCTCCCTCTTTTCCCCACCCATTGAGAGCTATGTGTACTGTATGTGAAAGAATGTCATCATGAAGAGCTCTCCGCCGCTGTTTCCCATCAGAAAAACCAGTCCAACTCTGTTGTGCCCAAATCCACATTAAATACAGGTCTGGGTTTATTTGATTAGCTTTCACACACATGGCAACATCCCAGCTTGTGCCAGTCTATCTGCCTCTGTAATGGTCTGATTGAAGAGTGCAGAGCAAACAGAGATAATTACATTCAGAAAGACTAAGAGTTTCAAGCAGTTCCAGCATATTAACAGTGGACTGATCTCAGTGATCTTCGTTTTTGATTGTCATTAGTGGATCCAATAAGGTGCAACTGAAATCAGGTCAGTGGTGGAAAGACTACTTTTTTTTACTTAAGTAAAAGTACTGATACTGAAGACATAGTTTACTCGAGCACAAGTAGAAGTACTGAGAAACATTATGACTCAAGTAAGAGTACATTTCAGAAAATGACATGTTACTTTATGAACATTATATTATATATAGTATGTACGCTTACATTTTTAGAACACAAAGACATTTTTGTTCTTGAAAGAAACTGATGCTTACTTTCACCAAGAATGCATAAAATGTATCAAAAGTTCTGCCAAAATCATTAATTGCAAATTATTATTACAGTTTGAAATAATTATTTTAAACATATACAGTGATACACAGGTAAACATATACAGTGTCACATGTTCCTTACAAAAGCATTCTAAAGTGCTAGTTTGTTACTCAAGAAAAATGTCTTATTATTAGAACAATTGAAAACGGTTGCACTACCAGAAATCACAATACTGTGGGGTTTTTCACAATTTGCTGAGGTATTGAGTTCTTGCAAGATGCTTTACATTTGCAAGTCAAATTTTGGTTTTAAAAATAGCCAAAAAGAAACCCATTTCTCCTGAAATTCTGTTTTCTCCTGAAGTCTATTGCATTAGAGAGATAAAGGCTATTCCGTGCATTACTGTTTTGAAAAAAGAATCTCTCAACAGGATAGAGAGGGAAGTGGACGGCCCAGATGCACAACAAAAAGACAAGTAATGTCAGTCACAGTCTGTAGTTTGAGAAACAGACTCCTCACAGGTCATAAACTAGCAGCTTCTAAATACCAAAGACCTGCATTGCTGCAAGACGATTCTTGGACAATTCTATGAACATTTTAAGAATTCAACATTTATTTAAATAGAAATAGCCATTTGTAACATTGTAAATATCTCTAAATTGTCTCTAAACTACATAATGTGCATTGTGAATGAAACATTCCTATGTCAGCCTTATTCTCATTCACTTATGACCAAGTATTTTGGCTATTAAGTACAAAACATATAATATAGATGAGGAAATGTATCCTCTATGATACTGCAGCAATTATGGAATGAGATTATTAAGCAAACTGTCATCAAATGTTATCAGTATACATGCCAACTGAATAAAATAAGGCAAACATAAACATTTCACACAGTGTTTGTGAGAGACATGATTGATTTTAACACTAAAAGTGGTTGTTCTGTATATGTATTACAGTATTATAGTTGTAATAATAAAGTCTTAATTAACATTATGGTTATTTAACATATTGAGATATTATTATTTGTTACATTGTGTTGTGTGATTTCTCATTCCTTCTGTCTTTGTTAGCCAGAATCATCACTTAAACAATGTTTTGATGTTTTTTTTTTTTCTTTATCCTTTTTTTTTTTTCTTTTTTAAAAACCACTCTGAGATTCATCACATAGTTGCAGGTGGTGAGCTGAACACATGCAACCAAGTGTGCAAATAAAATATGAGTTGTAACATCAGGCTTAGACCACCCCCTGGTGTTTGTTTTATGTAAATGCCCTTTTGTACCATTGACATTTCATTTAAAGTCACAGATCAGAGTGTGCTGGAAGAGATTTCAGTCAGTTTGCTAACATCCACAACAGCGCAACAGTGCCTCTCCAATTTTGAGCCATCTTGATTTTGGAAGTGTTCCCATTCTCACTCATTTTTTTCCCATAGGGATTTTATTAAATTCTTCATAAAAGAGCTGTTAGTCTTGAACCAAACCAACCAGCTTCGTGATAAATCACAATATTACAAGCTTTGATTTGAAGCAAATAATTATTTTAAAATTGGACTAAAAGACAAAGACTGTGTGCTGTCTTTAAAGAGGGAATTAATTACAATCATTGCATATATATATATGCAAATATATAAATAGATTGTAGGGACACAATTTTGTCATGCATAGTGCATCTTGGAAGTGGGTGTTCGCTACAGAGCTCATTGGGTGCACTTTGTTTGCCACGACTCTCTGATTAGTGGATCCTTTTCCTTCAAGATAATGGGCAGTGTAGTTTTTTTACCTGCCGCTATTAAACATAATTAAATGTCTTTTTTTTGTTTGTTTTTTTACTTTCTTTTTTAAAAAAGTTTAAATAATACAGACTGATGAGTTCAACAAAAATATACAATGGCGGCTAAAAATTTGGAATAATGTAAATATTTTGCTGTTTCAGAAGGAAATTGGAACTTTAATTCACCAAAGTGGCATTTAGCTAATCACAAAGTATATTCAGGACATTACTGATGTAATAAACTGGACCATCACTATTTTACAAAAGTCATTTTTTGTATAAAATCTAGACAGACCCCATTTCCAGCAGCATCACTACAACACCTTACCCTTGAGTAATCATGATAAATTGATCATATGGTACTAGAAAATCTTTTGCCATTATATCAAACATAGTTGAAAGATATTTGGTTCATTAAATGAAGCTTAACATTGTCTTTGTGTTTGTTTTTGAGTTGCCACAGTATGCAATAGACTGGCATGTATTAAGGTCAATATTAGGTCAAAAATGGCAAAAAAGAAACAGCTTTCTCTAGAAACTCGTCAGTCAATAATTGTTTTGAGGAATTAAGGACATACAATGCTTGAAATTGCCAAAAAACTGAAGATTTCATACAAAGGTGTAACTACAGTCTTCAAAGACAAAGAACAACTGACTCTAACAAGGACAGAAAGAGATGTGGAAGGCCAGATGTGCAACTAAACAAGAGGATAAGTACATCAGAGTCTCTAGTTTGAGAAATAGACGCCTAACATGTCCTCCGCTGACAGCTTCATTGAATTCTACCCGCTCAACACCAGTTTCATGTACAACAGTAAAGAGAAGACTCAGGGCTGCAGCCTTATGGGAAGAATTGCAAAGAAAAAGCCACTTTTGAAACAGAAAATCAAAAAGAAAAGGTTCGAGTGGGCAAAGAAACACAGACATTGGACAACAGATAATTGGAAAAGAGTGTTATGGATCTTAACCCCACTGAGCTTTTGTGGGATCAGCTAGACTGTAAAGTGTGTGAGAAGGTCCTGACACAACAGACACATCTATGGCAAGTGCTACAGGAAGTGTGGGGTGAAATGTCGAGTATCTGGACAAACTGACAGCTAGAATAACAAGGATCTGCAAAGCTGTCATTGCTGCACATTTTTGAATAATTTGTAGTAATTTTTCACGTTATTAATGTCCTGACTACATTGTGATCAGTTGAATGCCACTTTGGTGAATACAAGTACCAACTTCTTTCCATAAGAGCAAAATCTGTACATTATTCCGAACTTTTGGCCGCCAGTGTATATAATCGATTAACAACTTCAGAGCTCACGGTAAGTCTGTTGTGACGAGGAGGAGGGTGGGGCCAGGCCGTGACAGCCCCCAGTCGGGCTAATCGGCCGAGGAGAGGGATAAGTGCAGCGGAATGTGGGACTTATAAAAATAAAAGATGGCACTAGCATAAATAAGGTGAGTTTATTACACTTTGTGTGTGTGTGTTTGTCTAAATTCTGATTACCACAGCTGGCTGTCAAGTAATTTGCCCCATCTTCAGTGAATTTCCTGCAGAGTCCACACACTATTGGTGCAATTATTGTCTGTTTTCATTCCTTCCTTTTGCACAGCGAGCTTGTGGAAGTCAATGTGCCTAAACTCAGCAGCAAAAATCCCGAAAAGTGCAAAGAAGCACATGACCAGAGCCCACTCGGAGAAAGCAGCTTCAGAACGGTAACCTGTGATATGGAAAACTGCCACTGAGAGGAAGGAAGGTTAAGGACAAGATCAGGATTCAAAGCAACAGATTATGAAACAAGATTCCAGTCCTGGATGCTGATAGGTCAATGCATAATTCCAATCCATGCTAAAATACACAATATATGATGCAAAACATGTATTTATCTGGCTGCTGAAGTGAGGTAAATTATTAGCCTTAGTTTACATGTTAGGGACTAAATAATTTTAAAAATACACTTAATGAATTTGTATATCATCAATTAAAAGTCAAAGAAAGTGACTGCATTAACAAAAATAAAAGTAGTTAAAAATAAAATAATAAATAAAATATTTGAATAAAATGTAAAAAATAAAATAATAATAAAAATAAATATTAAAGCATTTATTTACACAAAATGAAATAAAGACATTTTTTAATTAAATATTCAAAAATACACGCAGACCTCTAAAAACCAAATGCTACTAAAAAGATTGCCTTTAAATGCTTTTTAAAATGGTAAATGCTGGAAACCTGTCTATTTTTTTTTATTATGAATTACTATAAAATGATTGTACTTATTATTATCAATATTATTATTATATCATATGTACTAATATTATTAATTACTCTTAAATAATTACAATTATTATGACTATTATTATTATTATTATCATCATCATCATGTATATATCTAATTTATTGTGAGAATCCATTATGCTTTGTGCATATGAATGACTTATAAATGAAATATATTTAGAATATAGCAAAGCCTCTTGCACCTCTTGCATAGATTGCATTTTTAAAGGAAATCAGAACCTTTATTAAAAAAAAGCCTTCAAAATTTAGTGAAAATGCAAAATGCAAAATAAATAATGAAATAAGCTTCACACGGCTCAGTTGAACTAATCTCATTTCAGTGAATAATCTCTTAGAGCTGAAGGATACTGCAGATGACCGAGACTGTGCACAGGCTGCAGAGGATAATGCGCACGGGTCCCACCCAGTTCCGGTCATGTGAAGGTTGGGCGCGGTATGTAAGCCACGCCTGGACCCAAAAATAAGCCAAACCCAGAAAGAAGGCCAGGAATGCACCGAGCAAGTGAGCCCATTTCACAACTGATTGCTGTATGGACACACACACAGATGTGCACCAAACCATGCATAAAAAGGCATATAGCATATTAAAAAAACACATTAAAAAACACTGATAGCATGTAGTAACCATAAACCTCAATTTGCAGGTAGAGCAGCACTTAGAGAATATTGGTTTGGCATAAAGTGACCTTATTATGCACAAAACACACACATACATATGTGCACTCAGGAACGGATTAACCACCGGGCCAATTGGGCCGTTGCCCAGGGGCCTCTAAACCCAAGGGGCCCCGAGCTCTAAATCAATTATTTAATTATTTTGAGATATCTATTATAAATCCAAGTAAATGTCAGCCTTATGTGAAATACCATTTGTTCGGCTGAATGCGTGCTGGACGACAGCTGTGCGAGCATAGACACTCGAGTGCTCGCTCAGGGAATCTGCGTCTCACAGGTGCAGCACGTTTATTTGAAGGACTACAGAGAACAGCGTCTGGTTTACAAAACGCCTCCAAACACAAAGATAAGGTGCCGTTTACCCTGTCCGTGTACAAAGCTGATTGGTTTAAATTCACATAAGTGACAGAATTCGTGCAACAGTATGGAGGACTTTATAATGTTTAAGTCGTGAATGCATTTAATGTTTAATGATGATGCGAAAGATGCCTTAATACCCTAAATACGGTATGTGCACGGTAACCTTTTGTAAAATTTGGTTAACTGCGAGAGTTCACGAACGGTTATTCTGTTATTTTTTGGGAGTCGGGACTCAGGAATAAAGAATGTTTATTGCCATGTGGATGCGTCAGACACGACTCTGATTAGCAGGGAATAAAGTGCACAGTGAGCTATGAGCCTTAATAGCCCAATATGTAGATTTTCAAATGATAAAATCACATTAAAGTCAAACAAAAATAATCTCTGCCACTGGTGTCTGCAACATAGTAGGCCTGTTATTAATCAATGGAAAATGCGTAATTCTGCCCGGGCAGGTTCACTTTCCATGAAGCAGTGAACGCTGTGGTTTATAGGACCTCTTTGGGATACTTTGATTTTTAAATGATTCAGAATTTAACTTGTGTAATTATTGTCTGCACACCAGAGCAAAAGGGGGAAATAAACAGTGGCTCACCGTTATCAAGTGCTGAAACTTTGTCAGGCAAAAAACAATCTGGAATCATGTGTAACAGTCACATTAAGTTCTCTTTGCAACCTGAACTTCATGTCGATTTGTGACACAAGCTTGATGCATCGCAACAAATGGTGAAACAGTATACATGTGTCTGAGATGCGTTAATAAATATTGAAATTATTTTTAAGTTAACAGAAAAACTGTTTGTTGGATACCGTCGGACTCAGATCGGGTTGAAGACCTCGAAACATGTGCAGAATATCCGAATAGTGATTTTGATATTTGAAATCCATGACCATCCCTTTTAATAACGCATGATTTTAGATCGGTTCATAATTCAAAAGTACATATAATTGGCCATGTAAGACATTGCTCCAAACTTTTCTTCCATCTATTTGAAAACCCAACCAAATCTGACAAGTGTCCTGTAGCGCATAAAGGTGAACTTAGTCATGTGACACGTCATGGTGCACCAGCCCATGGGCCTCTCAGTTCTTAATCCATTCTTGTGTGTACCTGGAAGTTTCCGAGAACAGAAATGCCAATACTAGAGATGAAACCAAGCACCAAACTGGCTGTGTTTGTATAAGATGCACAGCCCAAATCCCGAACCTGCTGAAATCTTTTTGAGACGATCCACAGAGCTACAGAAAGAGAGACGAGGTCAAACAGAGACTGTACAGTAAAGTAGGCATGCTTCCAAATGAGACCAAAACACTCACCCAGAACACAGCAAATGTTGCAGACCTGAGAAAACAGGCAGCTTTGGGGGTTGTAAGAACCACATGTGCTGAAGGAAACAATACACTCACATTCATTTCAATGTTTCTGCCACTGAAACATCTTACAGAAACAAATCTCTAGTAAGACTGTATCATGCATTTTACACTCTAAAGTGTCAAAGTACTCTGGTAATGAATGTCATTTTGGCTCATTTACTCATAATATTTGAATAATAATATTCACTATTTAACTGGCATTAAAGTGCATACCTGATATATGGGAATTCTTCAGTTATATTAACTGTGTTATTGGATACAGCCATGCCATAGCTGCCACACAGACACAGAGAGAGTTTTTGAAATACTACAAATATTATAAAGTGGAAATATTATAAATTGGATATTTAAAAAGAGCAAGAAAATAAAGAAATACTCACACTACCCAAATGCCAACAGTCCCAAACACAGCCAGGGTGACAGGAAGTAATGCCCACACCCACATGATGGACCAGTCAGATCACCTGTAGATAGACCAAGCAACATCCCCTCCATTTATATGTATTAATTTAATTCAGGCAGAGGCAATTTGCACTAAGTGCACTATTTGCACCCCGATGCACCGCAATAGATACAGATTCTATTTTCATCCCTATTAAATACTAACATACAGTATAGGGGCATCACTATAGAATATTTATTGTTTTTTTAGACACTATACACCAACCCCTAAACCTAATCCTAACCTTCCATTACAAAAATTAACCTTGGTGTTACTACAGTAACCATAGTATCACCATGTTATTTTGTAGTAAAATTATAGTAACTGCCGGGAGTCGGAGGAACAGCTGCCATCCGCCAGGAAGGGGAGAAGCTGTTTCGTGCAGGGGTCGGAGGACTCACTGTCGTCCACCAGGGCAGGCCCATTAAAGCCCATCCATAACATTGTTACACCTCAAGCATGCCATGCCACAGCTAGATGCACAGTTTTTCTTTAATTTCTGTGTTTCCACCAGACTATTGGAGTGCAAAATAGCCGCGCTGTGTGGCAGGTGCTATTTATTATGATATAAACTGAGACAAAACAAAGTATATTTTATTATCAGATGATGTTGCAGTACATTCTTAATTACTGAATTTTGTCAACTGAAGTGAACTCTTACAGATATCCCCTGCTGAGTATATAGGGAGCATTGAACACAAGGGACCATGTGAATCAGAGCAAAACTCTAGATAAATAGACTGGTATCTGCCAAGATCTTTACAGCCCCCACCAGTATATGTTATCACAGAATTTAAGTGTTCAAGGGAGCGTCACATTTTCCTTCACACACCTTTCCTGGGTCTAATGTTTTTTTAAGGTCTTTGGAAATCTATTTCTCTACAACTCTTCTAAAGAACAAATTTTCACACAGCAATCTTCTCTTGTTGAGGTCTCATACCACATTTCTTTTTCAGCCTCAGTTTCCCAAGCCTCCTCCAATTTTCTTTTCATTTGGCAAACCCTGGTAAATAATAAAATGTACTGCCTCTTAAGGAATTAATATTGCTGTGTTTCCCATTTGCTATTTTCTCAGGCCAGTCGAAGGGAATGGCTTTCCCTTTGAGCTTTGGGTTCCTCTTGGGATTTCTTTCTTACTCTTGTGTATATTATTATTATTATTATTACCACTAAAGCACATACCTGAGTCTAGATTAGCCTAAATCTAAAATCCTGTAAATAAGCTGTTATGGTTAATAATGTTCAACGCTACAAATAAGTGTTCATGCAAAGCAACATATTAATACTAGAGTGTAGACACCAATAGATTTCCTGCATGATTGCTGAAACTTCACATTTACAACCACATTAAACTAGCCTCTCTATTACTACTCATGCTGGTGAGCATTAGGCATCTGCACATACTGAGGGAAACAAGCCTAAAAATTCAACATCAGTTGCAAAAGTTCACTTTAAATCCCTTTGTTACAGTGAGTCTTAGATTTAAAGCACAAAGACCACTAACTGGAACAAATGGTAAATGGTCTGCACTTATATAGCGCCTTTTTTAACCGTAGCGGTTACCAAAGAGCTTTACTCTGTGTCCCATTCACCCAATCACACACAAGGAACAAGGGAACATACAGGAAAAGATAACTGAACATAACTTGAGAAAGAAATGTTAAATTGGAAGAAGGTTCAAAAGAATCTTAAATTGGCAATGATTGAGAAAATTGAAAAAACGTATGAATACGAGACTATGACTTACCACTCACTTACAACTTCACTTATGTGTGTGTGTCACAGTATCACATACATGTGTGCGTGCTGAAAAGTTCCTAGTTATCACGTTACCATAATGTCTATATTACACACCTGTGTTTGCTTAGGGAAGAGTCCACCAAAACATTAATGAAAATATCTAATCAGGCAATTATGTGACAGCAACTCAATGCATAAAAAGAAGCAGACATAGCCAAGAGGGTTACTTATTCCTTAAAGTTAGGATTAGAACCAAAAAGCTTTGAGCAACAGTATTACAAACTCGATTATATTCCACTAGAGAGGTCAATCGATTACAGTTTTTTATCGAATTAATCATATGATATATTGGTTAATCAAATTAATCGCATATATAAATAATTGCTGAGAAAGGCCCTTATATAGCAATAATTATTGTTAAATTTAACTAAATATAATATAATAATTCAGATTGCATTACATTATTGTGGCAGATGATTAAAGCATTGATAAGGCATTAGAAAAATGGCTTTAGAATATAATATATATTGTATTTCAATTTAACAGAACATAAGCCTATCAATGGCCTACAGTCTACAGTAATATATTTAGCTATTAAATTAATCAATCTGTTCAAGACGCGTCTTTTCTAAGGACATGTCAATGTACACATGCGTCAGATGGACGCTTTTGGATACACTTTGGATACGTCGCATCATAAACACAGTGTTTTTAGGTCACTGTGTCAAGTTTAGCATAGTTGAAGTTTTTAAGTTAAGTTTGAGATCCCTGCATTCAGAACTGCGCTCTGTCCAGCTGTGTTTGAACACAATAATGCATCCTTATCTTGTCACTAATGTCAAGCAAGCCTGAGTGCGGTTTGTTGTCTGTGCAACTGCGTGTTGCCTTTAAAACTGGAGTTTCAATTATTGCCCACTGCTGAAAGCAAGTGGTACTTCAAGCTTGAATTTCTCAAGGATATTCCTCAATACCATCCGGCGACACGATTAACTGCATAATTATTTGTTCAACGTAAATGTTTATAATTAATTGCACTGTCTGATAAATCAACAGACCTATTTTTCGTTGAAATTCAGAGGGAATGTAGCAAGAAGCAGAACAGGAGGCCTGCAGGATTACATTTTAGATGTTTGAGGTGATGTTTTTTTCAGTGTAATACGGTAACTGACGTCACTCATTTCAAACCATGTGTGGGAATGGACTTTGCCAGCGTCATTCATTTATAACTGTGACAAATTTTACGAGCCATTAGAGGTGTGTGTGTGTGTGTGTGTGTGTGTGTGTGTGTGTGTGTGTGTGTGTGTGTGTGTGTGTGCTTACAAAAACTCTTAACCCACTCCCATCTGTATACATTCACACTCTTTCTAGTCTTGTGAATTAATAATTACTTATGCAGACATGTTTGCAAAATAAACCTTAATGAGCGTCACTATATCAGCTATAAATATCTGAATAATCTGTTGGTCTATATACTCAATAGTTTTATAACAGCTGATCCAGCCATAAATTTCTATGGAAACAAAAAAACCTTTGAAATCATTCAAATAGTATCCGATTATTACAGACAGGCGAGGGTCGAATAATCAGGGCAGTCAACAACATCAGAGACAGAGCAGAAACAGGGTAAACAGGCAGAGGTTTGGGGCAGGCAGCAAAACAGCAGTAGTAGTAATCCAGGCAGAGTTATAAATAGACAGACAGCAAATGATCGTAATGTGGTAATTCAAGACAAGCTCCAAACACAGAAAAGGCAACTCAGGGAATAATCAAAACGCTCAGAAATGTAGCCGGGGCAAACAAGACTTTGCAATGAGTGAACTAACAGACAGGGCTTAAATAGTGTGATGATATGGAACAGCTGTGGGGTAATCAGACCAGGTATGCGGGCATAGGGAAATGTAGTCCAATGTTAATATTCAGGTGAGAGAGACCTCCGGTGGCTGATTGTGGAATCTTCACCGGCGTTCCTGACTATTACACATAACTATAACACAGTTGTGTCCATGTGATTTAAAAATGATGTTACACACTTCAAATCAGTTGATTAATTTATGTATCAAAACAGATGTAGGTGACAAACATTTTTAACAACACGTTTATTCATTTTCGTACAGCCTTGATTTGTCAGTGGTACAAAGATGTATTTGTGTGCATATTTCAGAGCTCTAGTTCGATTTTCACATCCATTTTATATTTGTATGGCTCTAAAACAGGCCTGACCTCTGCAGACAAAAACCTCGTAACCTGAGAATCAGAGAGGAGAGAGAGACATAGGTTGGAAAGGGGATTACAGACCACTTCATGTTAATAACATATTAATATATATGTAATAAATGGTAATAAACGCATTAATGATAATGAAAGATGTGAAGTACTTTCTTGGCTGCTCGATTACACAGAATGAGAGAGTCTGGGTGTATTTATGCATGTTTACCTGCTGTGGGGCTCGGCCAATAAAGGTTTTAGGGTTCAATAGGGCATCTAGTTGACCAAGTATGGGGACAAAATATGGATCAGCCTGAACCCGATCCAGTAAGTCATTGTCTCCCCCTTCTTGTTTCACCACGGTTGCAGACTGCTGGGATAACACACGTATCTTCTCATGACAGTCCTACAAAACACATGACAATGTATCAACAAAGCATGAAATGGTAGCCATATGTGCCACTGTATTAACAAACAGTGCGGTTGTGTCTTTCCTGCATGAACAAAACTGCCAAATCATCTTTGGGCAGATTTTATGAAGCAACTTCAAATTATGCAAATATTGACTGTCACATTGATTTTTTCATTTATAAATCAATGGTCGTTCTAACCTGTCTGTTTCCTCTGACCTTTACCATGGCCATGATGTTTTCAGTAGCCATGAAGGGCAGCTCATGACGAATATGATTTTCAATCACCTACAAAAGAGAGTTTAGACACAGAAGTCAAATAAATTCACTAAGCTAGTAGCTTTAATGCTTCTGTGACTTTGATTTGCTTTAACGTTTGACCTTCAAGGAATATTCAGAGTTTGAGACACGTTAAGCTCAATAGACAGCATTTTAGGCATAATAACGATTATGAGCATAATTTTTTCTTTTTGGTTAAATCCATGTCATCAGAAGCAATATTATAGGTGTGGGTGAGAAACAGTTCAATATTTAAATCAGCTATCAGTTTTCGTCCTTGTCTAGTGGATGGTGAAATGCACGAAGAATATTTATAGAATGGATATTTATAGTAAAAATATTGTTTCACAACCACACATATTAAATCACTTCTGAAGATATGGATGTAAAAACTGAAATCATATAGATTACTTTTATGCTGCTGTTATGGGCTACTTGGTGCGTCAAAGTTTTGGTCACCGGTCACTTGCATTGTGTCCAACAGAGCTGAGATTATGGACCTGGTAGTTACAAGACTGGCATACATTTAACTGATATTGCAGCATGTTTAAAGAGTATGTGAGAGCATTGGGAATGCACTGATAATATAATGCACTTAGCCTAAGTTCGATTGTGCTTTTGTGTTGGATGATAATGGGGTGGTTCAGTGAGTGTGTATGTGCACGGCGCGCAGGGGTGTGTGAGAGAGAAGTGACGAAAATTATAATTGCTGTGCTTCATGCTTTTTCTTTATTGAAAAACTTAATTATCACCCCCTCCCACATCTGTGGCTGTCTGTCGGCCCATAAGAAATGTTTACTCATGTGTTTGAAGCCAAAAAACGGGGAAGCAGAGATGATAATAGCACAGATCAAGTTAATCAAATAACAACAACAACAACAACAACATAGGTCCCCTTCCTAATATACATCCTCATACCATCAGTAATACCATCAGTAAAATGAATAAACATCAAGGATTGTTGTGGTTATTTTCTATGAGTTTACTAAAATATGCTGACCTGCAGCGTTTAGTGACTGTCTGTAGCTACAGACACTATCCTTCCATGCACCACTAAACACTTCTAATTTTGAATTTTTCCACATGCGCTCCATTTTCCGAGCTGCTCTCTTGAGAGCATGAGTGTGATCATTGGACCATGGTGCAGGGCTTATTTCTTTAATGTACTTTAATCGAAGTGGAGCGACAATATCAAGAGTGCTAGAGAAGACTGCATTTATATTTTTTTGTTATTTCATCAAGTTCTTCTGGGCTTTGGGGTTTATTGAGTGTATGAAATAGATCTGTAAGATTATTAGTGAAGCTATCTTTAGTGGTCAATATAACAGTTCTACCTGAATAATAGCGTGGTGTAGATTGAGTAACATTAGCTGATTGGAGCATACAGGAGACGAGGTAATGATCTGAGATGTCATCGCTCTGCTGCAGAATTTCTATATTATCAACAACAACTCCATATGATATAATTAAATCTAGCGTATGATTATGGTGATGAGTTGGTCCTGTTACATTTTGTCTGACACCAAGAGAGTTGAGTATATCGTTAAATGCTTATCCCAATGTATAATTTTCATTATCTGTGTGAATGTTGATGTCACCAACAATTAAAGCTCTATCTACAGTAAATATGTGATCTGATAAAAAATTTGCAAACTCACCAAGGAAATCAGAATAAGGGCCGGGTGATCTATACATTGTAGCAAGGACAAAAGACGACAGAGATTTTTTATTTATATCTGACAGCGTCACATTAAGCATTATTAGTTCAAAAGTCTTACATTTATATCCTGTCCTCTGAGTAACACCAAAAACTTCACTGTAAATTGTAGCAACACCTCCTCCTCGACCCTTCAGAAGAGGCTCATATTTATAACAATAACCTGGGGGAGTAGATTCATTTAAACTAATATATTCATCCGCTTTAAGCCAGGTTTCAGTCAAACAGAGCACATCCAATCTATGATCTGTAATCATTTCATTAACAATTAGTGCTTTGGTAGAAAGAGATCTAATGATTAGTAGCCCTATTTTTATATGATGTGTATTTTTAATTCGTTTGTTTTGTTCAAGTTTGACCTTAATAAAAAAAATTCTAAATGATTTAGTGAGGGTATTGTGTTTGGTAGTTCGGTGAACAGATACAGTCTCTATGAGATATCTAGGTGATACAGTCTCTATCAAGGCAGCTAGCAGACGTTCGGATTAACCAGTTTGTCTGCTTCCTGACCTGGGACCCAGTTAGTCAAATAATCCACTTAAGTCCACTATCATCTCCACTGTTTTGAGCGTGTTGAGCTCCAAGTTGTTTACAGTAAATGCTGAGATGTTTGTGTAGTTATGACTGAATGTATCAACAAAGAAACATTTATAGCACATTTTATTAATGCCAGAAAATTCTGCATTATACTGTGTTGTTGTGAATTTGACAAATACATTTTTTAACTGTGATGTTTTTATTTTGAGCATGAGTAACATATGGTCAAGTGTCATCAAATGCCGGCAAACACTTATAAATATTACATTATTGTAACACGAAGCAAGAACGGGGCGGGAAGAAGGACATGAGAACAGGTTTTTCCTCCAAAAAGGTATGCTTTTAATTGTGCATCAGCCTCAGTACAGAGCATGTTCATCACACATATAGTTTCAGTAAGAAGTTTCCAGCTCCTCAAGCTAGTTCAGCATTGGTCTCTCTCTCTCTTGACAGCAGGATCTGAGGCTCTCTTACGCCGCTCTCCCCGTACTCACTGAAATTAGAGACAGGTGTTAGACATAATTTAGCTCAGGTGCAAGCGCCAGATATCAACGGGTGATCCGGGTGTTAGTATCCTTCATGCGGTGGAGCCATTGGAGTGGGGCGTGATCCGAGCAGAGAGTGAAGGCCCATCCCAGCAGGTAGTACCGGAGCGTGAGGACCGCCCACTTGATGGCCAGCTTGCAGCTGATGTCCTCCCCCTCCACCACCTGCGAGAGTACGGCCCCCAGCCTTCTGTCTGAAGCGTCCGTCTGTAATAAGAAGGGGAGAGAGAAGTTAGGAGTATGTAAAAGTGGCCCCCCACAGAGTGCGGATTTTACCTCTGTAAACGCCTGTTGGCACTGTTCCGGCCACTGGACCGGGTCTGGAGCCCCCTTTTTAGTGAGGTCAGTCAGTGGGCTGGTGACGCCCGAATAATTAGGCACAAACCTTCTGTAATAGCCAGCCAGCCCCAGGAACTGCCTCACCCCCTTTTTGGTCTTAGGTCTAGGGGAAGTCGCAATCGCTGCGGTCTTGTCAATTTGGGGACGCACCTGGCCATGATCCAAGTGGAACCCCAGATACCGTACCTCCACCCGACCAATCGCGCACTTCTTAGGGTTTGCCGTGAGCCCCGCCCGTCACAGCGACCTCAGGACCACCCTCAGATGTTGTATATGCTGCTGCCAGTCATTACTATAGATAATAATATCATCCAAGTAGGCAGCGGCGTAAGCTGAATGCGGTCGGAGGACACGATCCATCAGGCGCTGGAACGTGGCTCCAAACAAACCAAACGGAAGTGTCACGAATTGGTGCAATCCAAACGGGGGAATCTGCCAATAACCCTTTGTTAAATCCAGGGTCAAATAAATTCGAGCAGTGCCTAACCGATCGAGCAATTCATCAACCCGAGGCATTGGGTACGCGTCAAACTTAGACACTGCGTTGACTTTTCTGTAGTCCACACAGAACCGCACAGACCCGTCACTCTTGGGAACACTTGACTTGACTTGACTTGACTTGGCATTCTTGGGTAAATTCTCCTGTGTTAGTTTCCCCAAAGTGTGGAGTTTTGCTCTGAGATCAAGGACGTATTGAATTTCGTTCTTACTATTTGAAGGCCCCTCCTCCCAGGCTTCCCGAATGACATCTAAGACACTGCAGGGTCATCGCCCATACAGCAGCTCAAATGGGGAGAAGCCAGTGGAGGCTTGCGGGACCTCTCGCACTGCAAATAACAGGGGATTGAGCCATCTGTCCCAGTTCTTAGCATCCTCGTGCACGAACTTGCGGATCATGTTTTTGAGGGTTTTATTAAATCGTTCCACTAGGCCATCGGTCTGCGGATGGTACACACTAGTGCGGATCGATTTAATGCCCAACAGATCGTAAAGCTCGTGAAGTGTCCGTGACATAAATGTTGTGCCCTGATCGGTGAGGATTTCATTCGGAATCCCCACCCGGGAGATTATTTTGAAGAGTGCCCCTGCAACTCATATTGCTTAGATATTGCATAGAGGCACTGCTTCCGGATATCGTGTTGCGTAATCCACCAGGACTAACACAAAACGATGTCCGCATGCGGTCCGTTCTAATGGCCCGACGAGGTCCATTCCAATTCTTTCGAAGGGATCCTCTATCAAAGGAAGAGGGCGCAAAGGTGCTTTTGGGGTGGCCGGGGGGTTTACCAGCTGACATTCGCAGCACGCCGCACACCACCTGCGAACGTCGCTGCCAATGCTCGGCCAATAGAAATGGGCTATTAGACGGAGCAGTGTTTTCCTTTCCCCTAGATGACCCGTCATGGGATTATAATGAGCCGCCTGGAATAACATTTCCTGGCGGCTCCTTGGAATCAACAACTGTGTTACATTTTCTTTTGTTTGAGTGTCCTGTGTCACTCTATACAACCGGTCATTTACTATAGCAAAATAAGGGTACGCGAGGGCAATGTCTGGCCGGAGTTGTTGTCCATCGATCGTTTTTATCTGATCGAAGGCGTGCTTAAGGGTTTCGTCCCGCGACTGCTCCAAAGGGAAATCTGCCTCAGGGAAATCCCTGCGAAGAGAAGGGGTGGAAGCCTCGCCCCTTCCCTCGTCATAACAATATGGAGTGGTCGAGGATGGCCCTGGCTCCGCCTCCCCTGCCAGAGCATCGCACATTGCACATCTCCCTATTTTAGTGCAGAACCCATCCGCGTGAACTCCCTCTAATACATCTCTAAATTCTGGCCAATCGGTCCCCAAAATTAGCGGATGGATGAGGCGGGTATTAACTGCTGCCTCTATTCTATGTTTTTTCCCTTGGAATTTGACCAGTAAGATCACCATCGGATACTTGTGAATATCCCCATGCACACACCTCACCCTCACCCATTTATCGGGATCGCCGCCATGTGGTCTTCCGCAAGATGGACGGCCACCTCCAACGATGCTGGGCGGTGGCACTGGACCCACTCCGCCGTTCTGCTGGGCAGGCACAAACTGCTCTAGAACCACTTGGTCAATCAGTCCCTCAATGTCGCGGTTTCCGTCGAGCAGCCACCTCCGGCAGGCGTCCCGGAGTCGTTGGGCGAAGGCAAACGGGCGGTCGGACTTCTGCAGCTTCATGCCCCGGAAGAGATGGCGGTTCTCTTCCGGACTCCGACCCACCCGTTGCAGGACGGCTCTCTTCAGATCTGCGTAGGCCAGGAGGTTGTTGAGCCGCGAGCTGGGCTTCCCCAGACAAAAGAGGAACCAGATGAGCTGCCCATTGGTCACGCGGCCAGCCCCAAATTTCGGCAGCCGTTCGAACAGATCCAGGAAGGCTTCTGGATCGTCCGCCGGCCCCATCTTCTGTAACGCGGGCGGGGGGCAACGAGGCGTGGGTGTCCGGGGTCGCGGCTGTGGCTGTGGCTGGAGCGACCCCCTGGCAGAGGAGACTCCGGATTGCATATATATATAAGTGCAAAATTAAGTCATATTAACGCATGCAAGTCTCTCTCACTGACATGCGATGTTGGATTACAGGCTTGCGTACTTCACGGAGACCTGCAGGTGCGCTCGTTATAATACTATAGAGCTAACTCGTTTTTGTTTAAAGATAACAAATAATAAACTTGTAAAGATGAATAAACACCTTTTATGATAAATAACTGAAAAATAATTTGAGTCTATGAGCATTAGGGCCTAGAAGTATGCTATTACATACACATTTCCATGGAAACATTTCTGAGGTAAAATCTTAATCTTATTATTTTATATTAATACTCTCTAAAATGCATTTAAAACAGTGATGAATATTACTCACCCACAGCAGCACCAGATAAAGAAAAACAGACGTTTTGTTTACAAATAAACCAGAAGCCAGGAGACCTTTGCAAACCAAAACTTTTGCATGCGCTAATGTAGACAGATTGCATGTTGAAATGGAATTTTGTAAAAGGATTTCTTGTCTTGTCTCTTCTCTAGTGGACACATTTGGTACAACATCCTGCATCTGTAATTCACATAAACTAATAATTTTTATATGTTGCTGACAACAGAAATTGGTAAAATTTAGCATGTGTCATCAGACTGTCCTGGCGTTTATTATCAAAATAATATAATTTGACATAAAAGATCCTGTGGATTCTGTGTACACAGCTATTTGGGTGTGACATTTCAACTGCATTGAGCACAGTTGCAAAGATAGGCTTTTCTTACATTATAGCACCCTCCTACCATCAAAAATGAATGAAACTTGGCAAGTTTCTACAGAGTGCTCTCTTGTCCATGTGAGCAAAGATTCGTTTAGTTTACAAATTGTGCTTTTAAGATACAGGCTAAATACACATAAAGGCCACACCCCAAAACATATTTTCCGAAGGTTTTGACATATCAAAATAATTTTTCAGGATGGTCTGTAGATGATGCCTACCAAGTTTCGTGCGAATTGGACAAACAGCCTGAGACGAGTTTAAAAAGAATGTATATCAAAAATTTAAAGTCATAGAATACTTTTGTTGCGGAAATGAAAATTCACATGACAATATTATTTTGGGGCACTGATGGATTTTGAAAAGCTTTAGAATTTTATTCTAGCCTTTACGATTCCAGAAATATTAGCAAAACGGCAAATTAGATAATTATAGCACCACCGAATGGCCAATTGTCACGAAATTTGATATACCGCTTCATGTAGACACCCTGCTTGTGTATAAAAAGTTTAATAACCATCGGTCATTCCCAATATGAGTTAATAGGTGCTGAATTTTGATTAGCCACTGGTGGCCATATTTGTTGATTTGTCAAATTTTTTTTTTTTTTAAATATGTTAGCACTTTAATTTGAACTTTGTCACTCAAACAGCTTTAAAGTTATGTCAGTTTTTTTATTGTAGTGCCATCTAGTGGCAAAACTGTACATCTAACATCTTAAGATTTGGATACGTTTGGAGTTTGCGTTGAGTAGATATTGATCAATTACTAAAATCGCATTAAACTGAAAGAATTGTATCGTTAGTATTTTCGGAATGATTTAACGTATAAAAAATATTTTAACAGCTTTTGTCAGGAGAGTCTGTAGACCAAATTCTGTGCCTGTCGGAAAAACAGCATAGGAGGAATTCGAAAAGTCGTTTTTTTTTTTATTAAAAATGTTTTATAGGGCTTTTCTCAAGGAATCAGAGAACAAAAGAATTTTGATTCTAGAGAAATGAGTCAGAACTTAAAGCTGCTTACTATAGCGCCACCTAGAGTCTAATGGGTGTGAGTGTATGGGCCGCCACAGTCTAGGTAATTAATGGGAAACACTGCGGCAGAATGGAGAATTGAATCATTCAAGAAAAAAAGCTATTTAAAACAGCAAGAGAAGGGATGCTTGCAGTGTTAAATAACTGTCAGAAGAAGAGTTTTACTCTTGTAGCTTTCAACCCTTGTGTTGTTTAGGCTATTAATTATGTTCATGTAAAATATATTCTAACATTTACTTTCCTAATCAGTCTTGTACGGTCACTATAGCAAAGAAGAAATGCTTTAGAAATTATACCTCTGCAAGAGTCCGGAAAGCTTTGGGGTAAGTCCTTCTAGTGCTTCAGAGCAATTGGGTTTATGCCATACTGCAGAATCAGGTGGGCAGGGATGATTTTGACTCTTCCATGTTCTCATTGGTCTAACGAGAACCTTTGCTCCACCCTTAGAGTCACTATTAGGTTGTGCTGTGAAGAATTGTGGGCGGCTGCTTACAGTTTCGCTCTGTCAAACTCTCCTCACTAACTCTCTAACGATTATAATCACATGCCACATCTTCTGTCTGCACTCTTCTCTTTCTTAGGTCTCTCTCTGCCCTCTACTTGTGTCTCTATCTCCTAGCAAACTCTCCCACTATCTGCTTGTGTCATTTCATGAAAGAAAGCAAAAGCAAAACAGAAGCAGAGAGAAGGGCTGAGAGGGTAAAGGGTTATTAGGAAATCAGTGGGAGTGTGCGCGAAAGAGAGAGAGAAGGAGGGAGATGAGAGGGGAGTAAGCCATGTTTTGAGCACAGGCTACTGGACGCTTAGACAAAAAAAGAATAAGATAGAAAGAGTGTGAGACAAGGAGACAAACAGCCAGCAAGACACAAGATGGCTACAGTCTCTTCTGATTTAAACGCTGGTAAGTGACATTAAATATTCACTTCAATTCGTATTATTGGTATGCCAGTCAGACACTCTTTCAATTCCCGCATACACACACACACACACACACACACACACACACACACACACACAGCTGACTCACTTTCCTCTGCATTTCATGTGTTTCCTGTGTCTCGGGGGCTTTCAAATGCAGACAGGAAACATCTTATCTGAATATAGATCCCGATCCCTTTGAGTCTGATCTTGGGTTTGTTATTCCATGGAACGCCAAAGGAGATGTTAAGAAGAATGACAGCCTCAGTTACCATTCACTTTCTCTTTATGGAAAAAATGTGCAATGCAGGTGAATGGTGACTGAGACTAGCATCCTGCCCAACATCTTCTTTTGTGTTCCATGGAAAAAAAGAAAGTTATACGTGTTTGGAACCAACATGAGGGTGAGTAAATGATTACACAGTGTTCATTTTGGGATGTACTACCCCTTTAAAAATGAGATTACAAGCCTGTTCTTTTTGAATATATTGTATGTGTACCAAACTTAATTTTATATTCTAAGGCAGTGAACAGCAAAATTCAGGGATGTAGTTGTAAAGGCTTTGGGGGTAACAAAATGTGGATGTAGGCACTGTTAATCTCATTAACTAAATTACTGAAAATGTTAGATGACGAAGGTTTTTTTATTTCATCAACAACAACACAAGACAAGAAGAATAAGACATACCATAACAATAATCAAACCATTTTAACTGAAAATATGGCAAGAAAAATATCCATCCATCCATTATCAAGTGCTTATCCTGTGTAAAGGGTCACAGGGGGGTGCTGGAGCCTATCCCAGCTAACATTGGGCGAAAGGCGGGGTACACCCTGGACAGGTCTCCAGTCCATCGCAGGGCCACACATAGACAGACAACCACTCACACCCACGACAATTTTTGGAGACATCAATTAACCTAGCCTGCATGTCTTTGGATGGTGGTAGGATGCCGGAGCACCCAGAGAGAACCCACGCAGACACGGGGAGAACATGCAAACTCCACACAGAAAGGCCAGGGCAACCAGGGTTTGAACCCACAACCTTCTTGCTGTGAGGCGACAGTGCTAACCGTCGCACCACTGTTTATTTTAAAGAAAGTCTATTTAAAAAAAATCTAGACTTATGTGGCAAGAATTGTATTCATGCCATTTAAGTAAAAGTTAAATCAAATAAAAGTAATGAAAATGACAGTATGAACTAAAGACAAACATTTTGTGAAAAAAATAACTGGATTTTAGCTGTTGCATTTTCTAATCGTCCTTTAATCAAGATATTTAAAAACAAATATTAGAAAAGTCTTGTTTTTAGAGAAATCGTCATGGTTACTGTTGTAACCTCTGTTTCCTGATGGAGGGAACGAGGCGTTGTGTCCATGTAGTGACACTAGGGGTTGCTATTGTGATCCCCGAATATCTCCCATTCTTTGAGACAAGGACAGTGAGAATTGGCGAGTGGAATTTGTATGCCACTCCCCCGGACATATGGGTATAAAAGGAGCTGGAATCCCACTCCATTCAGGTTTTGTGCTGAGGAGCTGAGACAAGGTCCGGCCATTTCAGCGGCTAGTTCTATAGTGACACTAGGGGTCCCTATAGAAAAACGCCACAACTGTTGAACCGTGTTACATGAGCTGCTGATGCAGGTGCAAGCAGGCTGCTGCATGCGTAATAGCAGGTGCATCAGACTGCACGTAACCTCCCCCAATGCCCCAAAAGACGTCATGTAGTTCTCCACATCCCTGAGGGGGGGAAGCGACGTAACTAGCATGGGAGCAGGCCGCGCCAGTCGTGGCCTTTTCTCTTTATGTTTTCTCTCCTGAGAGCATTAGATTTGGCTGGGGCCATCTAACACTATCATACGCATGGGGAAGGTGTTCTTTTCCTTTCCTATTCTTTCAGGGGGAAAGGACCCCAAGGGGGCCACATCCTGCCAAAAAGGGGAGGTCAATATGTGGCCATATGACACATGGGCTCAGCAGCCGTGCATGGAAAATGTTGGTCGCCGAGTGCAGCTCCTGCAGCACATCAGGATCAGGACTACCCACGTACAGTTCTTTTAGTGCCTTGGCCTGGTGTAAGGTGCAGCACGGGGGGCTGCTAGAGTGGCTTTTCCGCGGAAGAAGGAAAGCCACGACTGCAACGTTGCCATGGTCATATTCTCGCAATGAGAACATTAACCATCCACAAATGCTGCCTCAGTGTGAATAGCAGTAGTATTCAGCTCGCTGATAGTCCATCCGCTCTGCTCCGAAGAAAAAAATCTGAATGGATTGGCAATCCAGATCCTTTTATACCCTTATGTCTGGGGGAGTGGCATGCAAATTCCACTCGCCAATTCTCATTGGCATTTTCTAAAAGAATGGGAGGTGTTTGGGCTCTCAAGAGAGACCCCTAGTGTCACTACATCGACACAGCGTCAAGTGAGTGACAGAAGGGGAACTAAAAAAAAAAAAACATTTTTTAAGCACGAACCTTATTACATTTTGACAGATTTCTCTGAATGCAAAACTATACTGTATATTTTGTCATTTTGCCTCTCAAGTAAAAGTGTCTTGTTTTAAAAATGTTTAGATATTTTTCCAGTGCAACAAGACAAAAATACTGAGAAAACATTTTGTGGTGTTGATGTAGTGTGCATGGACTGGACTGTGCATTACTGTTAAATTTACATCATTTTCACTTTCATCTTTATCTCTCAAAAGTAGAGGGACCTTGTCTACCCATGCGGCGCCTCTTATTGTTGGGGTTCCAAGGCTCCGGTAAAACCTCAACATTGAGTACCATCTTGAGTCAAGCGAAAACCCAATCTGACCATTCCCAAACAGAGCAGCATCAGCACTGTTTAGATATACTTAATGGTAAACTGCTGGTCATTGACACCCCTGGATGGCAACTGGAAACTGAAGATACATCGGACGAGAGGTACTCCGAGAACCACCAATTCATAATTGATCAATGCTCTCCTGGTCCCCATGCAGTTTTGCTGGTGGTTCCCATTGGAGCCCCATTCACTGAGCACCACTGGCAAGGATTGTGGTGTCGGGTCAGGGCTCTGGGAGCAGGAATATGGAGGCACACCATGGTTTTGTTCACCTTTTCAGACCAGTTGCCACAGGACAAGGGAGTGGAGGAATTTATTGTGGACGGAGGGGTGGCACTGCAGAGACTGGTGGAAAGGTGTGGCTGCAGGTACCACACCCTGGATAACACCTGCTCGGACAATGGCACTCAGATTGCTGAGCTTATGCAGAAAGTGGAGGAAATGGTGCAGGACAATCAGGGTTGGTTCTTTGAGATGGATAGGCCAAACCTGGTGTTCGAGGATGAAGCGATTCAGGGGGAAAGAGAAGATGATGGAGTCACAGTAGTGGAGAGGACACCAGCAATGTTTAGATCTCCACCAAGAGGTTGGTTCCTGTTTATAGAGTGCAAAAGTTTGGTTCCAGAAGTAAAAGATTCATTCTTGTTTTCTTTAGGGAAATATATAAAGACACACCTTTCAATATTGACCTACTGTGTGCTCTAAGAGTGTTAATCAGTGGTATATGCTTCTTTTAAAGCCATTAGTCCAAGTCATTTCACAATATGGTTTAATATAATCTCATTACTATAACTAAGTTTTTGCAAAATTAGTTTAGTGTGCATTGCAGATGTTTCAAGGTGAAATAAACACACTAGAGGTGCTACAGCAAGTTTAATTTGCTTTCAAACAAATCACGATTATCGGTTCATAAACCCAATTTCTCACCCTGTTCCTTATTCAATTCTAATGCGCTAATGACTTCGAAACACTTTTACTTTAGTGCATAAGGCAACCAATTTTAAAGATTGCATTACATAACAACTACATATCAAGTTTATTTCCATATGATTGGGTTGCATGGTAGCACAACTGACAGAGCATTGGACTTGCAATATGAATGACTACGGTACGATTCAAGCAAAACATGTGTTGACACGTTAGCCGAAATTGTCATAAAACCACAAATTTATGTGGTTTGTTGAGTTGTTGCGCATTAAACTAAAAAACACATATCTTTTTGGGATAATTTTGAACTCGCTTTAAGCTCCACAAGTGGACATTTCACCTAGAAACTGCTGTGTAATGACCTACACAATGTAATTTTGTAAGTTCCCACAGTCACATCATTTTTAGTTTAGGCTGTTATTTCAACTTCTTTGTTTTTACTTTTTCGTGTTTGAGAAACCCCCTTTACACCTGATATTAAGATGTGTTTCAGTGCCACAATCTCTTGTGGTCAGCACTAAATAAAAGCACTTAGAATGATGCAATAGAGTCCGCCTCCCGACACTCTCAAACTGCAATATACTTGAAATACTCTATGTTGATTCTATACTTATTATAATCGACAACTTTAAAAGAATAGTTTTATTTTATCCTTCGTACGCAAATGTAATCTCCAGAAATTAAATGGTTGTTGTTCTTCTCTGGATCACTCAAATTGGCTGTTTTTACTTGCCGTCTGGAGACCAGAAATACAAAACAGGCAATTAGAATCATCATGGCGCTGCCCAGTGACTGGTCAGGATAACTGTGGATACTTTGACAGGCTCGCGTTCAAAATCAAAGCAAACTTTGGGCTTTAAAGATGCCCAGTTAGATCATGCAAGGGCCTGAAAATATGAATCACATACAGTATATACAGTTTCCATTCTCAACCTCACGCTTTCTTTTTTAACAGAGTTACGGTTGCTGTTAGTTGGCTGGCGTGGAGCTGGAAAGAGCTCGGTAGGTAATGTTCTGTTGGGCTGTCGTGCATTTGAATCAGGACGCCCCACAGAGGTCTCTGTCCGCCACCAAGCATTCGTAGCTGGTCGGCGCCTCACGGTTGTCGACACACCAGGTTGGGATTGGTTCTCCGTCCAACGCACGCCCAGCAACGTACGAAAAGAAATCAAACAAGGGGCGGGGCTTCTCCATCCCGGTCCACACGCACTCTTAATGGTCATACCTGTGGTCTCCTCTCTCACTCCCAAAAAGAGGCAGGCCCTCAAAAGCCATTTGGAAATGTTTGGCGAGGAGGCGTGTCTACACACACTGGTTCTGTTCTCATGTGGTGATTGGCTGGAAGGCACATCAATTGAAGATCATATCCAACAGGACGGAGGTGAGCTACTGAAACTGATGAAGCATTGCTGGAACTGTTATCATGTGCTGGACTGTACCAAGGCCAGCAAGGACAGGACACAGGTGACTGAACTCTTGCAAAAAATAGAGGAAATGGTGGCAGAGAATGGACAGAAGCCTTTCTTACCTGTCAAACGTAAGTGTTTTATATCCCATACCATTAATTTCATTTTTACATTTAGCTTTCTCACATGTGAAAAAAAATCAGTCTCTTAAACTTTAGACACTTTTAGCACTGTGGACTACTAGAAAGTAAAGTCTTGTTAAATTAAATTTCACACACTCGCTGTGTTTTTTAAATTATTATTATCTACTGACAATGTCCAAAACACTGTAATGTACATACATGTACATTGGTTATATTTTATGAGTCATTAAAAATTCCCACTAGTGTCATTTCCAGAACATCTCAAATTCTGTAATGTCTAATCCTGTGGTTAAAATTATCGCAATGGAAATTACCATTTTAATGTTTTAAATGGTCGCGCTCACATGTGATATTTACCTTGATATTTCTGTTTTATTCAGACATCACTTGTCTCGTATTTTATCTCAAAGGTCTTCACTTACACTTTTGTCGACTTGGTGAACAAGTACACTAATTTATGGAGAAAACAAATAATGGAAAAAAATAACAAAATTATTTGGTGTGTTGGAAATGACGCTAAAACTGTGGGACAGTTTAAAAAAATCACGCAATAAATATTGAAATGTTTTTGTTTATTTCACTCTTTGGTTAGATTATTATCATAGTATTAAAATTAAATAATTTGTATTTTTATAATGGATTTTCATAGTTTAATATTAAAAGTTTTGGGCTGGGACAAGGCTAAAACAACTAAATATATGCAAAAAAGGCATTTTAAAAGTACAAAAAATAAATAAAAAGTTTGTCAGTTTTAATGTGACCCTCATATATATATAAAGGAAAAAGTTGAAGTCTGTCAGAGACTATTTGTTAATGAAGAAGGGCCACTTCATTTAAAATTAATGGGAGAAACTGGAACGCTCAACCAAGGAGCTCTGAGCACACAACCGTCAAAGGATGTAGAAAGGAAGTCCCACCTTACAGTTAAAACAGCCAATCACCTTTTAGATACAGACATCACCTGTCAATCAACTCGAGAATGCGCATGCGCATTGCGCTTTTTATGAGGTAAAGAAGCTGATGATGATTCCGGTGTTGTCTTTGACTTGCTAGAATGACTTTGCGTCTGTTCAACTTCAAATAAATATCAACCCTGATTAACTTTAAATAAAAAATGTATTATTAAAATCAACCCCAGGGAATTGAAAGTGCCTAAAGTTGAAGAGACAGACACCCGTAAGCATGCAAAACATCTGCAAAATATGATCGCCTACATTGTCAAATTTGATCATTGCCAACTTGTTCTGCAGTGAACCAAGAACTAGACGAGGAGGAAACGAGTGGAAGATGCACTCTGCAGTGAAGAATGAGACAATATGGTGTGCATGTCCAGAGCACACTTTTAAAAAAAAGTACTAAGTACAAAGTGAAAAAAGATGACATTTTGGATTCTGAAACGAGCATTTTTATCCTGCAACTGATCACACACAAGGTCATTCATACGTTTTGTATTACATCTTGATCAATAGAATGCAAATATTATATTACTGGGACATTACACTGCTTTATAACTTCATGGAAAATATGTTCTATTGATGTTTACATTCAGTATACAGTAGTGCAAGCTAAATGTCTGGCTTCTCAAGCAATGTAGATTGGTAAGCCACTGGAATTTCATGAGTTAAAAATTAAGAACTATTACTTTTGCTTGAAGCACTTGCTTTGAGTTAGCCACAGACCACAGATCAGTTATTTACTCATATTGACACTGGCACAACACGCACACATTTGTATTGATACTGAATATTTGCTAGTTATGTGAGATGCATATCTGACAACAAACAGGCCAACTGATCAAAATTATTCTATCTATTTCCATTATGTATCGCAGGACTCTCATACCCAATATTGTACAGTATTTATACAACCTGGATACATAACCTAGATTATATTAGGTTGTCTTGAGAACAGTGTATTGACTATTTATACTGTTCCTCATGCACATTCAATGTAATGTTAGAATGTAGAATTTAATTGTATACAGAATTCATTGAATTATCATACACAGTTGGCACACTGCGATTAAGTGCAACTGAACTAGAACTGTTCTGGAGTATAAAATGGTTTTCTTTACGAAGACTGAACTGAATGTGCCAATGAGAGTCTTTTTGTTTTAATTTCATGACTGATAACCATAACCAATAAGGATGGCATGAGTCAATATAAAGTTCCACCTTATCACTTCTGAACTGTACTAATGGGTTGTGTTGAGCATTTAGGCCCTAATTTAGGGGCATGGCTGTATTACCTACCCACAAATATTTGGCCCAATATGACAATATACTATGAAAACCCAAGTGCTTAGGCCCAAATTATGCCTCAAATGTGTCTTTTGACTGGTAATATGTACTTGGGAGCCCAGCTGACTCTCTTGTATGTTTTTCACCTCATATTTTCATATTAATAAAGGTAATTTTACAGTGAAATCTGTGCATTGTGCGAGTGGTGTTTCTTTGGATGCGGTTTCCTCAAATCAGTCTCAAATTCACAAAGCCCACAAAGTGAAGATTCCCACATTTAACCAAAATCCAGTGTTTATAATTAATGCGTTGGGTATTTGATGCAGTCATTCTTGGTCAAGTAAAACAAGTCTCAATAATAGTGTCGTTTCTTTCTTTGGAATAAAGAGACAAGAAACAAGCAAGTTTTCAAGAGTCTTCCAAGCACCCCGATCGCTTTATGTAGGACTCAATTCTTGCTTCATTTTCAGGTTGGAATTTTCTGACCTCAGTCTGCTAATTAACTCTACATACAGAACCCTTTTTATACCAGTAATAAAAACGTTACACTGTGATCAGCCACAACATTAAAACCGCCTGCCTTATATTGTGTAGCTCCCCCTCATGCCGCCAAAACACACCTGAGATTATATTCTTCAAAGTTATTAGTTACCATAAACTGTCAGTTTGAACCAGTACAGCTATTCTCTGTTGACCTGTCACGGTGTTTTCATCCACAGAACTGCTGCTCACTGGATGTTTTTGGCACCATTCTGATTAAATTCTAGTGACTGTTGTACATGAAAATCCCAAAAGATCAGCAGTTACAGAAACACTCAAGCCAGCCCGTCTGGCACCAACTGAGAATGACCAGACTGGTTCAAACTGACAAAGTCTAAGATAACCACTATGTACAATTGTGGTGTGAAGAATAGTATCTCAGACTGCTATTCTGAGATGCGGGTTGGCGCTGTTTTGGCGGCATGAGGGAACCTACACAATATTAGGCAGGTGGTTTTATTGTATATATTAAAATAATATTATAATACTGCCAAAAGAAAAGAGGCTGAAACAGGAGTACTTTTCCTAAAGGTACTTTACTCGTTAAATTCATGATAAATTGATTTCCAATAATAGGACCACAACATGACAAAATATTTACAAATTCTATGTGTAATTAACTAAGTGCACACTATAACATTTCTATGAGACATTAGGAAAGTGTAAACATGGCACAGAATTTTAACATGGAAATTTCATAACAGACATACAGTGCATCAATACACAATGAGCTGTTAATATAAAACACTGTGTATTAAATTTTACACGCAAGATAAAAAAATGCATTGCTAAGGAAAGAACAGGCTTTGTTCAGAACTGACATACTACGTTACTATTTAGGTATTGGGGAAGCATCAAAAAGGTTCCTAACTCAACCCTAAAATACTTTCTTTAGGACCAACATTTATACCCTTGTTTCCCAGCATTCACTGCTTATGCTGGTATTCTACACTTCAGGCCATGCTAAAACAGTCCATTTCTCTCAGCTTCAAGCCTCTGTGTCCATTCAAACTAATTTATTTTATTCTTTCGGATTACTCTCTCACTTCTCTGCTCTCTCTCTTGCTCTCTTGACTTCTTCCATTAGCTCTTTCAGGTACTGGATCTCCTTAGTGATGGAGTCTGCTTTCTCCTCCAGCTCTTGGTTTCTCTCCTCTAGAGCTGCACACTCCGATAGGAGAGTATCTTGCTCTGCTCGCTTCTTCTGTCGGTAACGTGTGGCTGCAGTCTTATTCTGCTCCATTTTCTTCAGCTTTTTCTCAATCACTACCTTGGGGCGACTGACCGACTTCACTCTTCCCGCAAGGGTGGGCGATTCTGAGTGGTGATCTTGGGTGGGCTTGGAATCAGGTTTAGAGTAAGGCTTCACCCTTGAAGGGCAAGACTGGGGAGATGGTGGAATTTGTGGTTTGGGAGAAGTTGGTTTTGTGGAAAACTCTACAACCACCTCACTTTTGCCTGGATGGGTAGCTATTGTATTAACCTCCTCTTTGGGAGCAAGTACGAGAACAATACGGGTTGGGGAGAGGGACAGGACAATTTTAGGCACTCGTAGCTCGACGGGGTACGGACTCTGGACTTCTGAGATGTCCACCTCGCAACCAAGCTCAAGAATGTCAGTGGGAGACTTAGGTGGAAGAATGGAAGGGGATGGGACTGGGGAGGCTGGTTCTGACTTGATCTCATATTCAGCCTGGGGCTCAGGAACCACAGAGGAGGAATCTGCCATCTCAGAAGATACAGATGAGATGAAAGGGGTAGTAATTGAAGTGAATGAAAGGTTGGAAAGTTGATCAATTTTAGGGACAGAAGCTGGAGTTACAAGGACAGAACCAAGTGGAGAGGGTGAAGGGGTGTTTTCGGAAGATAAGGGCTGGGATTCCAGCTCTATCTGTGACTCAAGAGAAGCGATGAGTTCTTCGGGGGAACTGGGCGGATCCTCAGAGTCATAGGAGCCAATAAGAGTGTCCAAATCAAACTCACTCAAGTCAATTCGCTCCGTCATCCAATCCATCTCACTAAATGAATGCTCTGAGGGGGGAAAATCAAAGAGTAGATGTTATAGTGCAGTGCTTAAAATATTAATGAAAAATATAGAGCTCAGTATTGAAGTATACTTGCAACACCTCACCTTTGCCACCGTCTGTGCCATCATCATCTAGGCACAGCTCATCTGAGGAGATCCAGGACAGGGATGGTTGGACGAGACCAGCCTTCTCCCCCCTCTGACTGGTGGGAGGAGTGCAGGTTGGGGTGAGGGAGAGAAGTGAGGAGGAAGATAAAGATGAGAGGGGCGATTCAGCCCCACCAAGAGGAAGAACCTCATCATCTCTAACCAGGAAGGACCCCAGAGGGTCAGCCATCGGTGATGATGGTTCCCAAAAAAGGGCTTCCATATCGGCCGGGCCAAACCGTGAGCTCATCAAAGACATGGCTGTCTATTTCAAGAGGGATTGATGAATCTTCTACTGAGAATTTGAATAATTTCGTGCTGTCAGGTACAGCAAAGTTGTGAGCTGGTACAAAGGACCTACAGAATGAGGATTAAAAAGTAGTTAATGTCTTTGCATTATAACTTTAAAAATTAAACAGTAGCTGCCATTATGCCACAGTAAAATAATGAAAACGCCTAATTTGGTCTTCCTGGCTCATGACACATTTCATACTACCCATATATGGTCATCCGCCACGTGGAACGTCTCTTTCCACTACTGTCAGCAGGCAGTAGTCTATTTTTAACATTTCAATCTCAATTTACCAAAGACAAAATCTCTTTCATATTGCGAAATAACTCGTTAAAATAGTTTAAAATATTAAGTTACTAGAAAATACAATCTTATATGCTATTTCTTTTGTTAGTCGAATAAGCCTCCGCCATTTCAGGGAATCGCCGCTCCCTTTTCAGGACCGCGCGACATTTTATAAGAGTCACGCGATGACAAGAGAAGCCAAACAAAGTGTTTCGCTCGTGTTTATTTAACTTTAAACGACCATGCGTCTTTAAGTTATATTGACGGTACATAACATAATCTTTGAAGTTCACTTTAAAACAGGAATGTCAACAAATCCATCGATTATAGTATTCACTGTAGGCCAGACACGTGGCGCGCGCTAAGCGACATTTTTCTCGCAGGTTTTTTTTTACTCCGTTATCCAATGTGAAATAATTTACTTTAACACATTTTTAAACTACAAGATAAGTAATTTAAAAAGGTGACAATTTAGTACAACAACAGAGCCACTTTTACGACATTTCAAGATCAAAAATAATTCAGAGTATACTTACGCCATTTTGCAATAAATGTAGTGAGCCAGTGCACAATGTTGATGCACTGAGGAGTTTGAGCGCTGTCGACAAGCTGCAGTTCACACGGCCATTTCGGCGGAGAGCGGAATCGCTCGAGTATAAACAAAAGTCAGCTGAGATAAGGGAGAGAATGCCGGCGATGACGTCGCGTTCACATCCATATACTGCCGCAGTGCAACTCAGACATATCCTGCCGCCACAGCGTTTTGCTTTGTGTTACAACGCATAGGCACATCATGTAGACCCATCAATTTCATTAAAATTGTGTCATGACTCATGAAGAGCAGAATAACAATCGTTGAAACACGCTTTTGGATCTTGGCTCTATGTACAGCTCTGGAAATAATTAAGAGACCACTGCAAAATTATCAGTTTCTCTGGATTTACTATTTATTGTTATGTGCTTGAGTAAAATGACATTTTTGTTTTATTCTATATATAAGTATTGACAACATTTCTCCCAAATTCCAAATAAAGATATAGGCATTTAGAGCATTTATTTGCGGAAAATGACAACTGGTCAAAATAACAAAAAAAGATGCAGTGTTTTCAGACTTTGAATTATGCAAAGAAAACAAGTTCATATTCATTTTTAAACACCACAATATTAATGTTTTAACTTAGTATGAGTTCAGAAATCAATATGTTTGGTGGAATTACTCTGATTTCATGTCTTGGCTCACTACCAGTCTTTCACATTGCTGTTGGGTGACATTATGCCACTCCTGGCACAAAAATTGAAGCAGCTCATGTTTATTTGATGGCTTGTGGCCATCCATCTTCCTTTTGATCTCATTCCAGAGGTTTTCAATGGGAATCAGGTCTGGAGATTGGGCTGGGCATGACACGGTCTTGATCCGGTGGTCCTCCATCCACACATTCATGGACCTGGCTGTGTGGCATGGAGCATTGTCCTGCTGGAAAAAACAATCCTCAGAGTTGGGGAACATTGTCAGAGTAGAAGGAGGCAAGTTTTCTTCCAGGATAACCTTGTACGTGGCATGATTCATGCTTCCATCATAAAGACGAATCTGCCCGATTCCTGCCTCGCTGAAGCACCCCCAGATCATCACCAATCCTCCACCAGATTTCACAGTAGGTGCGAGACTCTGTGGCTTGAAGGCCTCTCCAGGTCTCCAACTAACCATTAGACTGTGAAATTTGGTGGAGGATCTGTGATGATCTGGAGTGGCTTAAAGTCACCCAACAGCAATGTGTAAGACTGGTGGAGAGCATCACAAGATTCATTTACATTTATGCATTTGGCAGACGCTTTTATCCAAAGCGACTTACAGAGCCCTTATTACAGGGAGCAACCTGGAGTTAAGTGCCTTGCTCAAGGGCACAATGGTGGTGGGCGTGGGGTTCAAACCAGCGACCTTCTGATTAGCAACCTCAGATTCATGAAAGCTGTGATTGAAAATCAGAGTAATTCCACCAAATATACTGATTTTAGAACTTTTCCCAAGTTAAAACATTATTATTGTGTTGCTTAAAAATGAATATGAACTTGTTTTCTTTGCATTATCCAAAGTCTGAAAACACTGCATCTTTTTTGTTATTTTGACCAGTTGTCATTTTCTGCTAATAAATGCAGATAAATGACAATATTTTTATTTGGAATTTGGGAGAAAAGTTGTCAATACTTTGTAGAATAAAACATACTGCCGCCCTCTGTTGGACTGTTGGGTAAGTATCGCCTCTGTTGTAAAATAATATTGAAATTAATATAAGAATAAAATGACTTTATCAATAGGCGAAATAGACTAATAAAATCTCTATATACACATATATAATTAATAACCATCAAAAGGGTTCATTTATTTATTTATTTTCTATACAGGTATATTTAGAAACAATACATGTCATTTTATGCAAAATTCAATTTAAAAGGCAAGTCAAGCAAATAATTAAATAAGGACTTGTGCAAATATTTTACAATTCTGTCAACATAAAAAATGCACAATCATTAAAACAGAAAACCCCACCATGTTTAGATACAATTTTATAAACTCTCTTAAAGATAAATATCAGCCTTTGTGATCAGAGATCATAGTTATACCTGACACATATAATCACAACAGGCACATTTATTTAAAACAGAAGACATTTTGGTCAAGCAGGTGGTTTGGAAGCCATAACATGTTACTTCAGATCTTCATGACACATACAAGTGCATACTAGGGTTAAGGAGCACATCTACATTATAGTTATACAGTAAAGATTACAATAGCAGTCCATATGGTCTTTTGATATTGTAACATACTCTTATTGCTCATAATATTCCTGCATGAATTCTTCAGTCTTTTGAATAAAAGGTGCTGGTTAGCTGCAATTGTACTTTGCACCACATAAAAACAAGAAAAGATGCTAAAATAAGTCCCTACCTAAAAGTCCCTACCATTACTATTAATATATTGTGCTGGTACAATGATTCATTTGGTTGACTTTAAGTGGATTTTTCTGTGCGCTAAACATTTTATGTGAACATAAATGTCTGCTGTTCAACCCCAGTGATTTGAACAAAAACAATAGGGTGCAGTCCGACTGTGCACATCTGTGCAGAAACCTGATCTTTGGGATTGTAACTCTCTTTGTTCCCAAACATCACAATAGATCAGTCACTAATTCAGTGGTCCTTTTCTCTCTTTAGGCAGCTCAACCTCAGGTGATTGTAAACAGCGGAGTACGTCAATGGAAGAGTCCTGCATAGACTGAGGCCCTCTCAACTGCATTACACACATGCTAGTATGTTTACACAGTGACTCTATTTTCCAGTTTTATTATTCTCATTAGTTGTAGGTTCTTTCTCAGGGAATAGGTCGGGGTTTTCCGCTAGTGTCGAACGGATTCTTTTCTTTTCTTTAAAGCGGCCTGAATGGGAGACCTTTACATGGCGTCCCTTTGTTGCTGTTTTGTCTACGATGCGTTCCAAGCGGGCATTAAACTGGCTGTCCGCAGATGTGTCGGGGGTCTCCCCGGTGTTGCTGATGTGGTCTCCGGGGATTTCATACAGCACCTTCGGCTCTGATTTCTTCTTACGCAGGAAGGTCAGTTTCCACCAGGCAGGTGCAGGTTCTGCAGTTGCCATTGGGACTTAAACAGACTTTGACAGCTCTGCAAAAGAAGCAGAAAGCAAGATGTTAAATTCAATTGAATTTTTTTTAAGAAAAGCAAATGCATACATTAAAGAAATTATGAAGAGGTCTGGTTATTGACCTCCATGTGTAGCATTCCCTGTTAACAAGCCAATTTTAGACTTATATGTTGGTTTGATGCAGTTCCGTGCTGTTAACCAGCAAAACCTAGAATGCAAATTTAGTTTGATAGTAGTTTTTCTGGTGATGCTGGTTGACCAGGGAAATCATGCTAATTAAGCTAGTCAAGAAGCCTTGTTGGAACAGTAGGCCTTAATAAGAGAAATCACTGTACACATCTAGATCTTTATTAAATGGGTACAGCCATTTCTTCACAACAGAAGTAATAAGAATAGTGTTGTAATTTGTTAGCTGATATGTGTTAGGGAGTGTACCAAGGCTCATATAAGATCTGTGTCTTGCATTAGCTGGGGTATGCTACTGAATCTTTTAGTGTAATTCAATAAGTACCATATGGTACAGATATGCCTGGTTTTAACCTTTAGAGCTCTGGTTACAGGCCTCAAATTTCACACTCGCTAAACTGAAGCCCTATGCTAGGTGAATTTAAATGCTACACATACTGTTTGAGAAATCATGTTAATGCTAAAGCATACCCAGTGGTGCTACTTTAGCATTTAATATGAAAGACTGCTAAAATTGAAGGATTGTTCCAGGCTCAATTCAAGTGAAGCTCAATAGTTTGAGCATTTGTGGAATAATATCGATTACCACAAAAAAGAAATAAAAAAAATGACTTTTTCCTCATTTATTCAAACAAACGAATAAACAAACAAAAAAAATAATAATAAATTGCGGTTACAATGAGGCATTACAGTGGAAGTGAATGGGGCCAGCCCATAAACATTTCACTGTTTCAAAAGTAAAGTCACAAGACGTAATAAATGTCATAACATGACTTTAGTGTGATAAAATCACATGGTAACCATATTTGTGTAAAGTTATTTACAATATTACAATATTATTTGTTGTCATGACTACGTAATGCCGGTAAACCCTGTAATCTGATAATCGCTGTACACCAATCAATCCCTTCTATCACACTAAAATAATGCTTACATGTACAGTTTTTATGTTTTATGGCTGTATTTTGGAATCAGTGTGTAGCCTATTTACTGGCCTCATCCACTCCCATTCAAGTACTGTTGAAGTCAGAAGTTTACATACATTTCGAATGTAGTCATCAAAATGACACAAGTAATTTTTCCAATTATTGTTTACGGACAGATTTTTTCACTTTTAATTGACTATATCACAATTCCAGTTGGTCAGAAGTTTACATACACAAAGTTAACTGTTAACCTTTATGCAGCTTCGAAAATTCCTGAAAATGATGTCAAGCATTTAGACAATTTGCCAGTTAGCTTCTGATAGGAGGTGTCCTGAACTGGAGATGCACCTGTGGATGTATTTAAGGCATACCTTCAAACTCAGTGCCTCTTTGCTTGACATATTTGGAGAATCAAAAGAAATCAGCCAAGACTTAAAAAAAAAAAAAAACTGTGTACCTCCACAAGTCTGGTTCATTCTTGAGAGCAATTTCCAAACACCTGAATGTATCATGTTCATCTGTACAAGCAATAGTATGCAAGTATAAACACCATGGGACCATGCAGCCATCATACCTCTCAGGAAGGAGACGCATTCTGTCTCCTAGAGATGAACATAGTTTGGTTCAAAAAGTTCAAATCAATCCCAGAACAACAACAAAGGATCTTGTGAAGATGCTGGAGGAAACAGGTAGACAAGTATCTATATCCACAGTAAAATGAGTCTTATATCGACATAACCTGAAAGGCTGCACAGAAAGGAAGAAGCCGCTGCTCCATAACCACTATCAAAAAGCCAGATTACAGTTTGCAAGTGCACATGGGGACAAAGATCTTAAATTTCAAGAAATGTCCTCTGGTCAGATAAAACAAAAATGTAACTATTTGGCCATTGTTATATTTTGAGGAAAAAGGGAGAGGCTTGCAAGCCAAAGAACACCATCCCAACCGTGAAGCATTGGGGTGGCAGCATCATGTTTTGGGGTGCATTGCTGCAGGAGGGACTGATGCACTTCACAAAATAGATGGCATCATGAGGAAGGAAAATTATGTGGATATATTGAAGCAGCCAGAAAGTTAAAGACATCAAGACATCAGCCAGAAAGTTAAAGCTTGGTCGCAAATGGATCTTCCAAATGGACAATGACCCCAAGCATGCCTCCAAAGTTGTAGCAAAATGGCTTAAGGACAACAAAGTCAAGGTATTGGAGTGGCCATCACAAAGCCCTGCCCACAATCCGATTTGTGGGCAGAACTGAAAAAGCATGCGCGAGCAAGGAGTCCTAAAAACCTGACTCAGTTACAGCAGTTCTGTCTGGAGGATTGGGACAAAATTCCAGCAACTTATTATGAGAAGCTTGAGGAAGGCTACCCAAAATGTTTGACCAAAGTTAAACAATTTAAAGGCAATGCTACCAAATACTAACAAAGTGTATGCAATCTTCTGACCCGATGGGAATGTGATGAAATAAATAAAAGCTGAAATATATAATTCTCTCTACTATTATTCTGACATTTCACATTCTTAAAATGAAGTAGTGATCCTAACAAACTGAAGACAGGGAATGTTTTCTACAATTAAATGTCAGGAATTGTGAAAAACTGAGTTTAAATGTATTTGGCTAAGGTGTATGTAAACATCTGATTTCAACTGCAGGCTGGATATCTCCCAAATGTGGCTTCTCCAGAAGGGGGCGGGGATACTCCAAAAGGGGGTGACACCTCCACAGACTGTGAGGGTTAGGTAAGGGGCTCCCTATATTTTTGGTGATTTGGAGCTCCCGCCCCTTTTTGATGCAATGCCTGCAGCTATAGGCCTTTATCACAGTCTGCGCGACATTCGGCTCGAATAGTAGCGTAGCCAAACATCCGGCCATCGATCTGTCAATGGACGATCGCAGTTTTTCTAAATAAATTAAGCCTTGAATGCACTTGACAGTAAACATCAGACGTTTAATTGTTCCTTTGGAGTAACTCAGCACTTCACCATGTGTTATCTAGCAATTTAATGTGTAATTGTATCTGAGCAAGGTGATTATCAGTGCAAAGTTTTCCCAAATCACGAGGAGCTGAGGATTATTGTGCTCAACTCAAGTCCATGGAGACAGCGTTTAAGTGTTTTAATGTTGTATTTTTTACTATTGCAGTATGCTCATCTCCCATTTGTAAATATAATAAAGTTTTAGACCCTGGGACAGTTTCTCCTCTAAGTTTTATTTACATTGCATTCGGTTGTGAGTGGACTCTTCAGTCATCATTAGGGCCATAGCTAGAGAGGTGAAAGGTGGTAATGATTCTAGGGGCCCAAAGGTCCAGGGGGGCCTACAACAAATTCAGTACTGTATAAAAAATAATGTACTTTTACACTGTGAAGTCCCTGCTCAAATACATCCTGTTAAAAATAATAAAAAATTACAAAAATGTTCTATACTTTGTTATCCCTGAGTAGTGATTGTAAGGTGAGGTAGGTCTGATTAGAAGTATTTGAGATGAATTGTACATACAATAGTCCATAATTTCATGCTGTGGGCACTGCTATTGAAACAGACTGCAGCGGAAGTTGTTCTACGCAACTAAGCGAAGCTTCCGCTCTGCGAACGAGGAAGTGCGATGAAGGCCTATACCCTTCTCCTTCCATTAGAAGTGCCTTAATCTAACCACAGGGTAAGTCAAAATAATTGTTATCAATATTGGTGACAAATACTATCGATTGAGCTGAATTTACATTGAATATTGTATTGGACAGGTGGACATTTCTATGAAGAAATCTGGATAAATGTGTAGATAAAAGTTGCTGTCTTGGCAGTTAATACCTTGAAAGCATTCAACGCCCTTAATTTGACTATAACTATGCCTACATTGAATCTGCACTTCTGTGGTGACTGTGGGGGAAAATCTGTTCAATCCACTGAATGTATTTAAATATGCAAAAACGTGTTAAAGGGATAGTTCACCAAAGAATGAAAAAAAATTTTTTTTTTATGACTTCTGTATAAAACAAAAGGAGATGTTAGCAGAGACGGACCACTTGTATCAAAATGAATGGTAGAAATGGGAATGGCCAAGGGATTCCCTACTTACAGGTTAAAGAGCCAATCATCACCAAACAGACATTTCTTTTCAGTCAACTTGAGAACGCATATGCGCATTAGCTGAACCAAACTGAAAAATAGTGTTTTTTAATGTGGTCTGAGCAAAATTAGCACAGTTTATAATACAGCTTTTGTCAGATTTTTACTGCTGATTTGAATAATTGTCTTTGATCGTGATCTTGACCAACCGTTTTGGAGATGTTTTGGTCTTTTCCCATTCAAGTAGATAGGAGCTGTAATTCTATGCCACTTCTATCCATAGAAAATACACAGGAGTGTTCCAAAGATGGCCGCTGACTGAAATGATTTGCCTCGAAAGGGACTTTGATGTTGGGCAGAATGTTAACCTTAGTTACGTTAGGAACGTGAGTGAAGCTAGCATTCTGCCTAACAGGAAAATAAAAAGCAACATGAAGGAGAGCAAACAATGACAGAATTGTAATTTTAGCATGAACTATCCCTTTAAATGCAGCTGGAAGTATTAAGAAGCAAACAGGCAAGAGCCCAATTCTCCAGAAATCTGAGGAGATTTTTGTTGATTTCTATGGCCGCAGATTCAGTGCATAACTCAGTGTTCGTGTGATTTTAAGATGGATTCTTGGATGAACACATTCGTTATGACTTCTGGTAGCACTTCTGATCATTTGTGATGCCATAATATTCAAAGTGTTGTTGCTTTGCTCATAATGCAAATGAATTAAATAGTCCAATAACATGTGGGAACACTGTGCTGCTCCTCAGAAACAAATGGCTATGGAGTCCAAAGAAGATCCAAAGTCTGTTTCTTTGAAGTAAACCATTACATTACTATAAAGAAAGCAAGCATGCCTTGGGGGATACTACAATTTTAATGGGGATGATACTACAATTTTAAAATGTATACACTACATGGTTCAGTGCATAGTATATGTTGTAAGTGCACAGTGTATAGTGTGTCATTTGGGACAGAGTTTGTACGTCAGGATTTGGATTTTAAATGTTTGTCTATACACGCAAGAAGAACTTCTATGCAAGGCATATCCTCCTGTGTCAGGCTTCAGTCATATAGTCCATGCTGTTAGGACAACAGAGAAGTTACTATTCAACAGTAAACTGAATCTAGTTTTGTGGCTTTTCATATGAAGATAAAGATGGTGATATGGGGTCAAGTTAACTGCTCATTGCTCAAACAAAAAATCCAGTGCTTTCCCAGAATGTGTCAACAGCCTGTAACTTTCTGTGTCCTAATTACTCTTGAATGATTTGATAAGATTGATAGATCATAATAAAGTATGGACAATAGTTTCGGTGGCGCTGTATTCAAACATCTAATTTGTCTCATTGTCATGTGAATCACAGACTGCACATTAAGTAATTATTAACCCCCCCAAAAAATTTCAGCCATCATTTATTCACCCTTTTGTTGTTCCAAACCCGACTTTCTTCCATGGAGCACTAAAGGAGAGTTTAGGCAGATTGATATCCTTAGTCACATCAATGAAATAACTGACGTAAATGTTTGTTGGCGAAGGTTTCTTTTATGAGTTTGTCAACAATAACAAAGACGAGACGAAAAAGACTCATCAAGATGATAATTAAATTATTAATTTAAACATATTTTAACGAAAATATGATGAGAAAAGACATTAACAAAGCAGTAACACTGTTTATTATTATTAAATGTAACATTAATCAACTATATCCATTTACTTACTTAATATAAATATAATACTAATATAAATGTACTTACTTAATCTGTAAATATGCAGTTTTCGTAAAAACGTGGTACACATAATGCAATAATCTAAACTGTTTAAACGTGAGGAATTCGTCATTTCTAGCTAATACTCCAAGACACTAGTATATTCAATAAATGCTTTTGTCATGTTGTCATCACGTCGTCATCATGTTCTGTTCTGAAACTTTTATGTTGAAATTTTTCCCTCGAACTACATTTCCCATCATGCACCTTCCAGATATCCTCATCACACACACACCTGTTCCCCATTCCCTCTGTTCACTGCTCCCAGCTGTTCTTTGTAATGTCCTTTGTCCTCATTTGTATAGATAGCCCTCATGTTTCCCTTAGTCTTTGTCAGTTTTTGTTCGGTTGTAAGCATATTAGTTTGTTAGTGTTATATACAAAGTTAGCCAGTAAACTGTTGTAGTGTTTTGATTTCCCTTTTGTTCAAGTGTTTTATTATCATCCTTGTTTCTTCTTCTTCTGGGTATCTTAATAAATATTTCTGCATCTGGATCCACACTCTCTCATTTTAGTTTTTCTTTTTTTTGTTTTGTTTATTTAACAGGGACAATACACTAGGCATTGTTACACACAGACAATCGATGCCGTGTACATAGGTCATATAGCATAAAGCTAATTTGCATCCCTCGTCCCTGGATCATCTCGTCCTTCCCAATAGTGTGACAGCTATATTTGAGGAGCATAGGTTTGTTTAACCTTCCATACCGTACAACCCTTATATAATATTTTTTTAAGCAGTTTATACATTTTCTGAAATATTTGAATATTCAGTTAAAGATTTGTCTGACAGTTGGATGCGTGGTATTATTGTCAATCAAAATTATAATAGATATATTATAAAAGATATTTTTGTCATCTAAAATTAAGTACAATTTTAGTCAGAGTATAAGTGACTACAATTAATGAATGAGAGAGGAAGAAATATTGACTAAATGTAAAATACTTTTTTCTTTTTCTTTCAAAAGACAAAAAAAGACTAATAAAACTGTGAAAATGAACACTGGGCACCATTCACTTTCATTGTATAGTAAAAGATGCAACAAAAGTGAACTGACTTAGGCTAACTTTCTGCCTAACCTCTCCTTTTGTGTTTGACAGAAGAAAGTTATACATGTTTAGTACAAGAGGGCGAGTAAAAAGTATGTTTATCAGGCTGTATCTATTTTTGTCCTGAGTCATCTATTTAGTTTCAACAGTAGCTCTCTGAAGACATTTCTATTAATTTAATTGTTCCTGTAGGTGGTTGGAAAGAACATCATGTGTTAATTGGAGATCATTGGAGAGCTTCACTCTGGGGACAGTCACGTTCTGAGGGTGGTGTGGTAAATGCTGACTAAAAGTAGAGCAAAGGACAGGGCCTGTGGTTCAAATGCAGGTAGCCTGAGGCCAGAGGACTTACGTAAGAGTTAACACGTTTAGCTTTCATTTGAATCATGATGTCGGAGAGCAGAAAGGATCACAGAGTGTAAAAAGCTCCTGTGTTTATGTTCAAAAGGCCAGAAATGTACATTGGTGGCTAGTTATGTAGCAGCATCACAAAACTCAGGTTTTGTGTTGGTGAGGATATACTTATAAATGAATGTTAATCTACTCCCAAAGCTTCATAACTCTTTTAATAATTCATATGAGATGGCGAAATAGTAAGACAGCATTCAGTACAACATGGCTTGATTTTTAGGGGGGGGGGGGGGGGGGGGGGGGTACACCATTTTTTTTCGACAGAGTCCAAAGTGCTGACAATAGCTGTCCAGCCAATGAGTATACATTTCTTATGACCAAAAAACGTTTGCCTGAAGGCCCAACCAAATCCAATCGATGCCCCTGCCTCACACCAAATACAATATAGAAAAAATACACACTGTAAACTCTACTGTTGTCATTACTGCGAAACTCAAGTTGTCTTCATTAAACATTACTGGAATTCAAGTTTTGGGCTCATAAATCAAATATCTATGTCCTTTGATCTTCTTAAAAAGCTATAGAAGATTTTAAGTGCTAATAACTCAAACGATTCAGTTAAAAATGTAGGCTATGGGGAATACCCACAATCCCTAGCGTTTTAATTATTTATTTGTTTCCTTGGTCAAAGTGAACATATGAGAGCATTTAAATAGTTGTTTTTAAGTTTTAGCTCTTTTGTATTATTTATGTTGTTTTGGTGCAAACAGTTGTTTCGTGTGATGTCACCATTAGGGTGAACTGTGTCCCCTTTGGTTAAATTGCACCCTGTCATCACTGTCTTCATTCCCTTTGTGCATCTATACATTTTTCAGTTGAAAATTCTAATCTTCTATGTGAGCTGTGTGATCTAAATTTGAGTTAATTCAACTAAAATTATTATGTAGAAATGGTTAAATCGAAAATCTGAGTAAAGTCCTCTAAAGTCTACTCTAGTTACCTTAAATAGATACTGTAAGATAATTCAATATGAACACTAAGTTGAATGAACATAATTGCACAATTTTTGGAGATGCAATTACTACGAATTCATTCAATAAATTGAGTAAAGTCAACTTATTAGGGATTTCAGTTTATTCAACAGAGGCACTCGTGACTAGGCTGGAGTTTTTATCAAGTGAGAATTATAAGATTTGGTTCACCCATTATTTGATGGGAAGTCCTGACCTTCAGATGCAACAAAGCTTATGGCCTAAGAGGCTCATATCAATAACACTGCAGTTACAAGGTATGGATCACTTTAGTTTCATATTATCATGTTTAGGAGGTCATTCGAACCGTAGTTACTGTCGTAGCTTTCTTGATTGGATTTCATTATCTTTTGTTACCGTATTTATGAGTAAATTCAAAATCCGTACAAAGACTTTCATTGTGCCTGTTGAACTTGTACTGTTGACACAACTGAAAGAAATGTTTTGCATTTCAAAGTGTTCACTTGATTGCCACCCCCCCACCCCCACCCCCTCATTGTGCAGATGGCACGATTAGTCAGTGATAAAGGTTCACTGTTTGCTATGAATGTGCCATCAAATGTACTTCCGTCCAAAGGTCATTAAAATGCACAGCTATCTGCACACTTTATTCTGCATTTGATCTGCATTTTACCCTTTGCAATACCCAAACAAGTATCTTACAGTAATTGTATCCATAACCTAATTATTGTTATTATTAAGCTTACCGCAACATTAATTGGCTAGCTTAAGGCACGTTCTTTTCACCTCAGTGAATTCTGGTAATAAGCCTCACCTGTGCAAGTGAAGGTACTGTATGTCCGTCGAGACGTTGTTATCTGCCTTCCAGAGGTCACTTTCCACCTGTGCAGTATTTAATTTCTTTGCTCAGTCGAGTCCAGCAGTTGAGGTCATCGCCCTATTGGAGCCCTGAAACTGATTTATGTCTTTGTTTCCTGAATTTAATTTGCTTCTCTCTTTTCTCTTCTGCCTCCTCTATGGCTTGCCTATCTATCTCTTTCTGGCAGTCAGGTGGAGATTCACAGGTACGTGACTCCTCCCTTCTGGAGTCAAACAAAGCTGGGCCCCTCCTCCCTCTGGTGCTTCAATAACAGGGCTATGGTGACATCACCATGACAGAACAATAGCAAATTTATTCCTGGATTGGGTGTAGAGGATTAATGACTGGGTTAGCTTTTGATATTACATTTCTGTCTAATGTGTAAGTGGGAATGAATGTTCATGGCTGTTTGGAATCTGATATTCTATAATCAGCAGGGTTTGTTGCTTGGGGTGGTGTTGTATCAACTTGTTGATTCAGACTCTGAGGAATTCTTTTGCTTTGTTTCTTTTTTTAATGACTGAATCTTTAATAATACTTTAAGATGTGTGTTTTGCCCAATGCTTTGTCTTTCACATTTTTTATTAGAAATGCATGGTACTTTAAATAGTAATCTTACATTTTCAGATTGGCTCCAGAACAAGTCAAAACAAGTCAATCAAGCAAACATATGTCTAAATGAATTAATGCTTGTAATTGTAAGGGACTGTTCTTAGAAAAAGGTTGCTTTAAAAATATATGTATTGTGAAAAGGATAGAACACAGACAGAAGTGTACACATGGTGCAAAAATGTAGATTGGGGCTAGTTGTCTCACTTTTTTGCGGTGACTATGTCTCAATTTCTGCAATGACACATACTTGAAGTCTTGCAATAAAAAAGTTATTAAACATTTTCACCATTCTTAGGAAATAATATGAATCTACTAAACACACATTGGCATTTGTGCCAACTTACCCCAATAATGGCACGTTTTGTCACACTATATGGGGTAATTTGTCACAATGGAATTTACCACTAAACCAGCAGCATTGATTTTATGTGAACACGAGAGAATGTGTCACAACCATCACGACCACCAAAACAAAATCTACGCCTCTCTTTAAATGTATGCCTGCATCAAACAATCTAGTATACAATTTTTTGCAAAATTACAAAATTATTCTAATTTAACAGGGATTTGAATATCACACATAATCATATTGTCACTGGGCTACAGCCTTTGTAAATACATCCCCGTGTGGCAACTGGCCCTGTTCTGCAAAGTGTGAAAGAAAGTGTGAAAGGAAGGAAGGAAATGCGAAAGAACATGCAAAAGAAAGTGCAAAGAAATAAATAGCTAAAAGATTGTGCAAAAGAAAGAAAGAAAGAAAGAAAGAAAGAAAGATCTTTATCTTTCCAGTAGAGGGTGGGCACCCAGTCCTGGCTATTTGAGAAGTAAACTCCCCGCAGTACTGGCTCTGTAATCTGGCAGTGGTTTGAACACGTACAATGGCCAGAGCAATGCCTGGTGCCAGGATGCCCACTGATGCGATTAGACTAGCTGAGGGATACTAATGGCTGACCGATGCATAGCTGGGTGTGTTAAGAGGGACTTGCACTCTGTCTTGGGGCTGATTGGTTCATATTGTGCATTGGCGACAGGGTAGAGTATGCATATTTCGTTCATGGGGATTAAATAAACACAAGCCACATTTCATGACCCGCTCACTCAAAGGGCGTGTGGGGTTGTCCAACGCCAGCTGGGCTCTGGCTTTGGGAGCACACTCATGCCAGCCAAGATCGTCTGCTCCACAGTCTGTAGAACACACAGTCCATTAATCATTATCTTATAGCTTCTGGTGGGAAATTTAATTTGGCTTGACTAGAGTCATTTTAATTTCAAATGGGGAAAGTTTGTGGGATTTTAGGCATTTTGTCTATTTCTAAAAGCTGATATTTGGTTTGAAGAACCATTGGTGGTTTAACATTTGCCTACACATGACATTTTTTGTTATTAAAACAACTCAATCAGACATTACTCTCATTAGTTCAAATGACATCTGATTAATAGATATGTTTGTATTTTTTTTGTCTACTTGTCAATTCGTCTTTGCTTTATCTATGTGCTTTCTGTAATATGTCTTTCTCGTGATACAGTGCTATGTAATGTATATAATTAGTTGATAATAAAGCATTATAAAAAACGAAATAATAAACAGCACATTTTTGGAATACAAGATGTTTTGTTGTGCTAGTGCGCGCCCGAGTGGCGAGACTCTTAAACAACACGTTTCCTCTCACAGGGAAGAAACACTGTTGTGTGGGTCATCAGTGCTATCTTCTATTAGTCCACCAGGTGGCAGTAGTATATACTAGTCGTCGTGGCTGCCTCAAGTGCCACAACAAACAGAAATAAAGTTGCATGGGATCAGTCCATTGAGAGAATGAAATTATGTCATTTCACGGTCCATAGAAGGAAATAAATGGACAGAGAGGCTGATACCGTTGTTTTAAAGGAAGAGAAGTAAGGATGACGCCATTAAATATGCTTGGTTTCTTTGTTTCAAATTCAAATGAAGACAATCCTCCTGTTGTCTTTTACATTTCCCATATACTCATTTTCTCTCTCCTCCTCTTCCCAATTATGGAGTAAACAATAGTTCTCTCATCGTCCGGGAAAGAATACAGCCAATAGAGTAATAGTGCCTGTGTGCTGTGATTTTAGTGAGTAGACAATGGACAGTATAATGGGGTTGGAAACACAATTAGTGAACTGTGTGCACTGCATAACTTAACTTAAATTAAAATGTAAACGAAAGGGCTGTTCAATATCTGTCTACGGTCCAAACTCTGGCATAGAGCATGATCTTACCAAAATCTTTGCTACGTGGCTAACAGACCTTGTCTTTATTTGTCAAGCGCACGCACATTCTACAGTCAGTCGTTCTTGACGGTGTGGAGAGGGGACACTGAAAGATGGCACCCATCAATCAAGACATCCCCGCTTCCATGGCTCTCTCGTTCCTTTGCTGTTTTATACATGGTGTCATCTTGCTGAAGACACATAATCATACCCTATTAAAAAAGAGAACAAGACTTTATTTCCAACATTAGATGAGCTCAGACTCTATAATAGATACTATTATTACAATTGCATTGATGTGTTGTTGTTTTTGTTATTTCTGAATGTATACTGAATGAATGTATACCTCATAAAATGTGTATATCCCAGATCAACAAATTGGGGAGACCGGGGTTAGTTATCACACGTTGTACTCCAGTGAATATTTGTCAGGGAAGATTCGATTTATTTGTGAAATTCAGTTGCTGTATTGGCACATACCTTTGCTACAAGACAAAAAGATATCGCACATTATCCTGGAAAAAGATGCAGTTGATTGAACACGCATTGACCTTTTGTGACAACATGCCCCAATAGCCTGGAATTCTGAAAAGGGCTCTTTTCCTGAGAACACAGTTGAACATTTCAGTTAAAATCTGCCTTCATTGCAAAGTTGTTGCTTGCTTGAATCTTTGCTAGTTTGGTTTTAAAGTAGAGATGGACCGATATATTGGATTTTTGCAACATCCAAAAAGCAACTATCAGTTTTCGGCAAAAATACAATTTTTGTTCCTCTGTGTTCTAAATTGAAGCGAGGGAACCTATATATTCATCTTCTTCTGGTGAAGAAATAACTTATAAATGTCTTTTGTAATGGAGCCAAGTCTCTGTCATTTCAAAATTAGAGTCCCAGTGTGTATTTCAGGCTTTTAAATAGTTAAATGTCCAGCATTATGACCAAAACTTCATTTTTCTTGTTAATTTTTAACAACTAAACAAATAAATGATGATATTTGAATTTTAGGCCACATCCACACTTGGTTTAAGTTTAAAACATCCGTCTTCGGTTTCCCAACATCATCGTATGCCGTTTTGAAGAGTGTTTTCAAAAGTCTCCATTTTTGATGGATGAAACCGCTGTTGCAGTGTGGACAAGAGGTGTAAATGGCACAAAATCAGTGCGGTATCAAACAAAATTAGAGCGTATTGGAGTGGACTGCATACTTGGCGTAAAAAAACAACGACATTAGGAAACTGAAAATGGTTAGTGTGATGATTAGTGTGATTAGCTCTTGTCACAGCTAGTCTCTCCTATGGAGGCCTGACATTGCAGAGGCTGTCTCAGTAATGCATTACAAGTCTGTCAGGTGCTGGGGAATGTGCCAACACAAAACCTGAGCCCACAAAACCCTGTTTCGTAAGGTTATTACATTATCATAATAAGATTGAAGAGCGAAGTTTCACTCTAAACTGTTGATTCCGCTGGGAACCGTCGTGACTTGAGGCCTGAGACTCAAACTTAGCGTGTTTATTTATATAAACAGACATACTCCTCCAGCCAAACCGAAGCATCTGCATTGTGCTGCCTTTTTGGCGGGCAAAAGGGTTAAAAGCGATCGGCAGGCATCAGTTTAATCTTAATCAACCGAGCTAAAGAGGAGTAATGGAACCTGCGAGCCGGGCACGCCTGTGTTCCGCCACAGATTAGCCACTAATTTGCATAGCGCTTTCGTTCATCCACGTCGGCCCGACGACAGGCCGTCCTCCCCGGACACAGCCATGCGTAGCCTTCGGGGCCATTTTGACAAATGGCTGGCCGCGTAACGCTGTCTTTGCGACCAAGACGGGGCAGCGAGAGCGACGGTGATTGATAGTCTGACGGGATAAATAGTGCAGAACTTCTTCTTTGGCTTCTTTTTCTCTAATAGGAGTACAAGAGGTGTTTAAAAACCTGCATAATGGAGAAATATGAAGCCAAGCGCGGCAAGAGAGGGAAGGAATGAGTGGGTGGCCAGTGTTTGAATGTGTGCTTCGGTGTGAATGCTGAATGTGTGGATATTGTTCAGGCAAAGAGTTTGTGTAGAAGTGCTTATATTTACTTTTCTTCTTTGATCTGTCACTTTTTTCAATAGCTGTGTATGGAATAGCATAATAGCATAGTACTGTTACTATTTCTGCAGCATACAGTATATATAATGTGCACATTTTCTATATGCATTGGACACTTGGATGGCATACCACATTTGCCAAAATGTGTAGTACACTACATAGCACACTGAGCTGGGAACTGTATCCCACAATGTAATACGCTTGAATGGACCATCCATTTAAATTGTGATGAATGAACTGGAAATAATTTCAGCCGTAATTTTTAACATTCTTTTCTTGATTCATTATTTGATTGAATTGAAAGGAAACAAAAGTCTTGGACTGCCAAGACTGAAGTCGCTTCCAACCAAAATTAGAAAATGGCAAAATATAATTTCAACTTGTGACTTTTTAAAGGATTTATTCACCCAAAATTAAAATTCCTTGATCATTTACTCACCCTCATAATATCCTGTGTGTGTATGGCTCTCTTTCTTCACCAGAACACATTTGAAGAAAAATATATTAGCTCAGTAGGTCCTTAAAATGCAAGTAGATGGTGATCAGACCTTTGAAGCTCCAAAATCATTGACAATCAGCATAAATGTCATCCATAAGAATCCAGTGATTAAATGAATGTGTTCTAAAGTGACATGATCACATTTGGTGTTAAAAATGTCAACATTTAAGTACTTTTTAACATGAAACCATCACTTCCGCAGCAGCAGTGTGTCCATGTGACGTAATCGCATTGACATGTTCATGTGATAACTGATGCACATGCGACACATCCAGACGAGCAGCGCTCTTTACAACTGAGTAGGAAGAACGTTGTACAATAGCTAAGTTGGTATTGGTTGAGATCTGTATTTACATCTGTTTATTTACTCACCAAGAGAAAAACATCCGTAACATGCAATGCGAATTCATCACAGAAAAGATTTATACATAAAGGGATAGTTCACCCAAAAATGAATATTCTCTCATTATTTACTCACCCTCATGATATGACAGGTGTGTATGACTTTCTGTCTTCACCAGAACACATTTGAAGAAAAACAGAAAAATATCTCAGTTCAGTTGGTCCTTAAAATCCAAGTGAATGGAGATTTCTCATTTAAAGCTCAAAAAAATCAAAGAAAGTCATTATAAACGCCATTGACATGACTTCGGTGGTTAAATTAATGTCTTCTAAAGTGACACTATCACTTTTGGTGTGAAAAATATCTATATTTAAGTACTTTTTTTAAGAATAAATCGTGCTTCCGGTATGTGTGTGTGTGACGTGATCACATCGGCATTTGAAACGCACAAGAACTGATGCACTCGAGTCACAGCCGGAAGTGCAGCGCTGTTTACAAGTGAGAAGGAAGAAAGTGGTACAGTAGCTTTGGTAAATTTGGTTTAGATCTGTTATTATCTGTTACTTTACTCACAATGGTGCGTTTGTGTGCTGATCCTGTATGTCTCAACCGAGCAGAGAACGTTGGATTATGTCTGTATCATGGCAATGCATCACACGAGAGACCGCTTGGACTCATTTATGCTGACTGTCTGTGATTTTTGGAGCTTCAAAGGTCTGATCAACATCTACTTGCATTACAAGGACCTACAGAGCTAAGATATTTTAAAATTTTTCTTCAAATGTGTTCTGGTGAAGAAAGAAAGCCATACATATCTGAGATATCAGAATTGTCCTTTTTGGGTGAATTATTCCTTTAATACACTTATAATGGAAGTGAATGGGGCCAGTCAATAAAAGTGAAAATACACAAAATCAAAAAAGTAAACATTATGCATTGTAACATGATTTTAGTGTGAAAAAATAACTTAGGCTACTAACCTTATCCGTGTTAAGTTATATCCAATACTGGGATTGCAGGGTTTAGTTGTCATGACAACAATGTTGGAATATTGTATATAACTTTACACAGATGAGGTTAGTAAGCGATTGTTTATTACACTAAAATCACAAGTATAACATTGAGTATACAGAACAATGCAGTAAGCAGTCCACTGGTATTTTATTCCAAATATAGCCAGTGACCAATCAGCATTCATCACCGCCAAGAGCAAATCATGTTTAATCATCATCTTCATTTTGAGTTATAAAATATGCAATAATTAGCAATACCCAACTCCATTTATGTGGGATGTGAATAGTCTGTACAGGAATAAATTGCTGGATTTTAGGCCTGAGACTTGAACTGATCACGTCCTCTCGATTTCATGGGCATAAATTGAAAACAACTGTCTATCTAAGCGTTCCAGTTTTCAATATTATAACTCTGCCATCACTCTCATTTTTATGCCAGTTCTTAATAACTGAAGGAACAGGGGTGGGCTGAGAAAATCAGTCATGATGCCTCCCACATAATTTATACTCTTGGAGATTCAGTCAAATTTTTATTCCAATTTATGGGCTGCGCAAAGCGCTCATATTCTCCAATTTGTACAAATGAGCACACAATCACCTTTTATACATACAGATAGATATACTGAGCGGAACGATAGAGAACTGCATGAATTGACAGAAAATAATTACATTAGAGTGTGATTAAAATAAACACAATAAACGCAGTTAAAAGCTAACAGAAACATAATCATTATTGTATTAGGAATTACAATGCTATATGTTTATGTGCACTTGTGTTCTCTCCTGACCTCTCTTTCTCACACACACACACATACGCACACACACACACACACACACACACACACACGTACAGTATATCCCTGGGTGTTGTCTTTTTGCAGATGAGGGTGTAATAAGGCAGTATAATGAATTCGTTACATGCTATCGACACCATTACCATAAGAATGCCGTACACATACATCAGCAAGGCCTGGGTTACACACTTCACCTCACTCAAATAGATGCACACTCACACACACACACACACTCACATACACACATCACAGTGTGTCTCTATCTGCACAGCTGGACCTCCATATGATATTTTGGACATCTCTCAATCCAAAAACACGAAGATTCTCAGTAGAAAATTAATTCCTAAGACATGCCATGTGATATAGCACAGAGAATTCAGGGTGGTGGTGTGTTGTTGTATAAGCGTTGTTATGTGCTTTTCATGCAAAAACAAACATGCAAATAAAAAAGAAGTGCACAAGAAAACAGTTTTATCTCATATACGGTACCCTGCCACAATCACAGTCATTTTATAAATACAGCAATGCCCACACACAGATTCTGTATACACACTAACACTTGGAGGAATCCTCCACGGGTACATTAATACACCGAGATAGATCACAGGCATTAGGAAAAATAATGGTGTGGAATTTGCAGTCTCTCGTCTTTGGTCAAAGTGCTTTAATAATGTGTGTAATAATGTGACAGGGTGAGCGTACGTCCTGAATTATCTACGGTAAGTGCTGAAGATCTGTCTCGGTTATGAAAACACAACATCACTCATTCACGCTAAAACTCGGCATCATCCACTCTGCAATAATTTGTTTTTTCTATTAAATGAATACATACAGTCTTAGGTGTAGATTTAGGTAGGGATGGTTAGGACACGTCCTGACCAACATTTGGGTAATTTTACCACATAGAAAATACTTTTGCTTTTATTTTCATTGTAATGAATATTAAAGTTTCTCAGTATTCTCATTATTCATTATGACTTCTTCTGAAGCAGCACATAAACAGTGTTGTCGCTTGGCACCTGTTACTTTTCTCAGTGCTGTTCAGGATGCAACATTCTGGAGATTAGATGGGACGTCCAATCCTTGAATAAATGTTATTTTGGCTGTAACACCAGACTGATTTTTCTTGTGTTTTCTTAATACCTTCCTCGCAGTATGTCCCTACCAATTTTAAAACCAAACCTACGCCCTTGCATACTGTATATACGAGTTATGGTTTAGATTAATTTGTAACACCTGTCAGAATCTAGATAGTGACTTTAATTGAAATTATTACCAGGTGCTATATTAAAACACTACAACATAATATTCTGTTCATTTATATTGAAGGTTATTAGTTAATTAGACCATAATTCAGGGCAGATGGTATTTAAAGATGCTTTATTGCATTAGAGCTCTCGGGATCAAAACTCCAGAGAGATGTTTTATATATTAATGGAACTCATCTGGCTACAAACAATAATACGATTTCAGAAAATTCTCCTTAGACTTGGAAAGTAATTTGAATAAATTACACCTGGAAAGTAAGATTAAAAAACAAATCGAGAAGTACAACTCAATGTTGCATGAACCCTGGTTTGGGCACGTGAAATGATTTAATGGTGAAGGGAACTGGACCGAGACTCTAACAGCTGTATTAATTAAAATGACTAATTAAAATGCGGCTTCCCTTATGGCTGTCCAATGAGATGTGATTGAAGATGACGGTGATCAAGATGTGGAAAACTTCTTCTTTTTTTAAACCAGTTGACAGCTCGATTCAGTGCGTTCGGGAGAGAAACGGCCACTAACTATGTCATATAGAAATTCCAGACACACACACACGCACATGCTCGGTCTGGTCTGTGCAATATCATGGTGCTTGGCTCTTGCCAGGGCTGTATGTTCACACACTCTTCCTAAAGCTCAATTTAACTTCTTGTGTGTAATAAATAGAGTTGCCAGATCATTTGGGCCATATGTGCTGTATCACACATACACACACTCTTTCGCTCTGTGTTTTAGGCACGCTGACTGGCAGCGTTCTGGGGCTGAACATGGAAATGTGATACACTGCAGCACCTGGGAGTCTTACAGGAGACAGGATGTATGTTTGGGTTCTACTGGACTCCTGCTTGTTTCTGTTCTGTATATTATCCTACACTCTTGCCCTGTGGCCTGTTAGGCCCCGGCCTCCTTTTGAGCTTGTCAATGTAGTGTTCAGTCACTCAATACCATGAGTTTAATGGCAGATTTAACTGGAATTAAAGTTCAATTCTTTCACATGTTTTTTTTTTAAATAAATGCTCTGGGTTCAATACAAGCTACACTCATTTGTGACATTATGTTGATCACCACCAATAAAAAAAACAAAAAAAAAATGTGTGGTTACTTTAAGGCACTTACAATGGAAGTGAATAGAGCCAGTTTATATAAGCTAAATACATTTTATATAAATACACATTCTTTTACTAGTAAAGCCATAAGACATAAGCATTATATATTTTAACATGATTTTAAATCGATAAAATCGCATACTAACCTTCTCTGTGTAAAGTTATGTCCATTACCGGGTTACAGGGTTTGATTGTCATGACAATGTTTTTAAATGTTGCCCTCTGGCCGGTGCTACTGAGCACTGAGCACCAGGACATCCAGGCTCAAGAACAGTTTTTACCCTCAGGCCATTTGCTACATGAAAAATTAAACTGCCTTCAGGACTCCCATAGTGCAATAATGTATAAATATGTAATTTACATATGTATGAAATTCAATAACTATACACACTCCTACCTTGCACATACATTACCACTTGCACATGTACATACACCTTCTGTTAAATGTCCTATTATTTGTATGTCTATTTATACTCTTAGCATGTTTTATATACCATGTGACTCACTGTAATGCGTGCACTTCCTTGTTTCAAAAATAGTCCTTGTGTGCATGAGCTTACTTGGCATTAAAGCTAATTCTGATTCTGATCACTTATTATTTTCATGTCTATTGTAAGTGCCATACTGTAAAGTTTTTTGTTTTTTTAATGAATGCATCAAAATGTTATGGTAGTCAATATTTTGCCCCAAATGCTGTTGATTGAGCTTAACTTGCATTGAACTTTAAAACTCAAAGAAAGTACTGTATGCTCTTTGCTGATGATAAGAAAATCCATATACTTTTGAGTATGTAGTTAGTCGGCAGTGTTGAGACTACATGCTACAACGTCATAAAATTGCTTCTTGTCAGGTATCATTTGCATGTAAGCGTAAGCATGTAGCTAAATTGATTACCTTTGAAATTCATTGTAACTTTTTGGTTCAAACATTTAAAAACTACTGTGACAGCATCAGCATTGCATTTCTTCTACTGAATAAGAACAAGTGGACCAACTTTTCCTCTTCCATTGTGCCAGAATTTGCCATTAATATTAGCCGAAAAAGCATGCACGGATGCACACTTCTGAAATAGTACACACCATCCAGGTACATTTGGAATTCAGTATTCAATGCTGTGTGAGTTGGAACACACTAATTCTAATTGAACATACTATTTAAGAGGGGTAGCATGTAAATAACATTGCGGGGAAAGAGAAAGAGAGAGATAACTGGGTGTGGCTAAAGATGTCCAATAGTATTAGAGAATTAGAAAGGTGGAGATAACATTCATTAAGAATGTGGGTGGCAAACACAGAAAGAAAGAAAGAGAGAGAGAGAGAGAGAGAGAGAGAGAGAGAGAGAGAGAGAGAGAGCAGTAAAAAGAGTGAGTCATGTTAAATAAATATGGAAAAACTGTAAAGTAGTGAGGGAGCAAAAAAGAAATAACACTTTGACTTTCTTCACATGGACTGGTTAGCTGGATTAAATTGAGACAAGTTATGTTTTAATATCCCAACATCTTTAACAAAAAGGTCTGAAAGAAACTCACACCCCCAAATGCCACTCAATCATTGTAAATGTCAAAACTTTTATTTTTAGTGAAGATTAGCCCATTATGCACAGTAATTGGCCAGACACACACTCACACATAAGCCAGATGTCTTTCCCTCTCGCTTGTCACCAAGGAGCTTCTCTGTACAAACAGCAGGGGTCACTTAGTGACCCTCTGAGAGGTTAAAGGTCAGGTTCCCAGTCTGGGGTATCCATGGTGATGGCATCTGGAGAGCTACACTAAAGTAAAATCTGCTCAGCTTGTCAAACTGTCCCACCACACACACACACACACACACACACACACACACACACACATTCTCTTCTGCATATGATCGTTAGGATAATAATCACTATTTCTGTGTACTCTTTCATTTTGAGGTTTTTACTATATCATAATATGGAACTGCTCTGTTATTTTTTTGTCACTTTGACATAAAAATTAAGTTGAGTCCTTTTTTTCTTTAGTGCATACAAGTATTTAATAATGATGGCACAGGTCACATATATTTATAATCATATTGGTATAATCATATGTACTTAATTATATATCATAGGACATGCTGTACATAAACGAACACCAGAACACCAACTCCCACCCACATTACCCCGTAAACCCACCCGTCCTGTTACCTGGGCAACAACTGTCCAATCTAGCTAACAGTGGAGTCCAGATCAGACCCGGGGGGTTCTGTCTCCTCTCTCCCCATCCTTGAGCCTTTCTCCCGATGCCTCGACAGCCTGGGCAGCTGAAAAACAGAACAGAAAGAGCTGTATGCATCTGTGTCTGTGAAGTCAGCATGCCTGGAGGCTGGCATTACAGCAAGGGCAAAGGTCATGTCTTTCTGGGTGGCTTCTTGTGTTTCATGCTGCTGAAAGGCACGATGTACAAACACGGTTTTAAAAAAGAGGTTAGCATTAGGCGTTATTAATGTGTGAGATTTATAAAACATTTGTAAAATAAAATACATCCAAACTCTTTGTACACTTTCCAAATTAATTATTGTTAAGCATAGTTTCGGCCAAAATACCAGTTTTTGTACAGTTATTGGTACTATTAGTAAACTTTGGTAACTAATTAGCCTCTATTGTTATTAAACAAAAAGTTTCTTTCTTTCACTATTTGAAGGAGATCACATATTCATTTATTATAGTTTGCAGAAACAATGATCAGAAACAAATCAGAATGCTGATGAGTTTAAGCTTACTTAAAACTTCATTTACAAATGATAATTTGTGCACATTTGAATTAACATCACTTTACTATCTCTATTGTTTCTGGTTGTGAGCAATGAGATTAAATGGAGAGCAAAATGAGACTTTTGTTTACTGATTGTTTTCCATGTAATGTCACGTGTTTCTTCTCTAGAGTTTTAGAGGATGCCTCAACAAGAGAAGCTGATCTCACATTTGCCAAGATGCCAAAGACTGTAAACAAAAATCTGAGATTTCTATATGAACGCTCATCCAATTTCCTTCAAGACCAAATTACCTAAATTAACTTTTCAATCCGCATCCATGATTATATAGCTGTATGCTCATACTGCATGTCCACAATTGTCTCTTTGATGTGTGTGTGTGTTTATTTCTCCTAGGAGAAACATTTGAGGAAAAAGTTGATACTTATATGAACCATTAAAGGAACTCCATTAAGACATATTTTTATGGAAAACTGTTGAAATATTTGGCATAGGCCAATAATAAGTATTAGATTCTCATGTTGTAATTATATTTTTTTTTTTACATTCCATCTGTTGGAAGCGACTGCCTGTGTGTGTGTGTGTGTGTGTGTGTGTGTGTGTGTGTGTGTGTGTGTGTGTGTGTGTGTGTGTGTGTGTGTGTCCTTTGTGTGTGATATCAGGTGACGGGTAAGGTGAGGGTGGCCGACAACTGTCTGAGGAGTCATTTGATGTCCATGATGTAAATTCAGGAAGGGGGTTGTCAGAGATGTATATCTGACAGGTCCGTGTGAGCGTGAAGCGACCTGTAATTGCTGTAACCTAAGCATTAGACAAACAGCACTGCTGCCCTGGACCGATCAGATAACACACACACACATATCTACACAAATACACACTCACGCTGTCACACTAACCGTCTCCGACCTGTCTGTGAGGGTTTTCAATATCATAAGAGCATGCTGTCTGTCGCTCTCTCTCTCTCTCTCTCTCTCTCTCACACACACACACACACACACACACACTCACAGGAGGTTTCAAATTTTTGAATACCAGGGACTTACAAATATGATGATCCCCTTCCAAAAACATGAAGACAGCTTTATATTTGTATGTATACAGACCCACTTATACTGTGTGAAAAATAGTAAGTGTGATATAATGAGGACATGTGGTTTCCTAAATTAAATGATTGGCTTTTATTTGGTATTGTACAAAAGCCAAAACAAATTATTAAAATGTTATTGAAATTATTTATTTCGACAGTGTATATTTGTCTTTTTTAGATCATCTTTTTTACGTATTTATTTATATATATATATTTTAATTCATTTATGTATTATATTATGTTTATTTATTTATTTATTAGATAATATTTCTACAAATATGAAAATATTGAAGAAATATTCACCATACTATATTTGTACATGGGTCACTGACCTATTGACCCCTTTCAGAGAAATGTAGTCTTTATATCTGTGGCATTTATAGCATAACTTAATAGATCCAGGAAATAAATGAGCGTCACTTCATTGGCCCGCAGCCTTTTATGCAGTATTTTACAGATATAGATATACAACAGATATACAACAAATTTACAAACTATTAATAAACAACTATTAGCAAATTAACTGTTAAATTATATTTTGTGAACTCTTTTTATTTTTGTATTTTTTCAAATCCTCTGCAGACCCCCTAGCACCCCCTTGAGGCACCCCGGTTCAAAAACCCCTGCCCTAACACACAGACTTCTCTGTCCAGATCAGACAATTGTCAGACGCTCTGGCATTCCAACATGCCAGATTATCTGGCATGTCCTGTCTGCCTTTCAGCTCTCCATCTCAGCTGTCAATCACGTGGCTGAATTACGGCCTCTCAGGGACACCATAGGCCTGGCAGACGAGGAGGCCTTCTCTCCGTGTCAGAGAGCCAGTGAAATATCTCTCTGTGAATGATCTGTCTTTGTGAATTATGTGTGCTAGTGTGTATATTAGGAGTTCCCTTTCTCCTCACTATTCAGAGAGGTTGACCCTATGGCCATAAACCACTCATAACACACACACATACACACTCACACTCACGCTCACACACACACACACACACACACACACACACACACACACACACACACACGTTGGTGCAGCTATCCTCCATAGACATAATGATTTTATACTGTATGAACTATAGATTCTATCCCCTAAACTTACCCCTAAACCTAACCCTCATAAAAAACTTTATGCATTTTTACATTTTCATGTAAATTAGACATAGTTTAGTATGTTTTTAAGCGATTTGAATTATGGGGACTCTAGAAATGTCCTCATAAATCACATTTATAGCAACAACAACTAAAAAAAGTCCTTGTAAACAACCCAAACCCCCAAACCCCCCCCCCCCCCCCCCCACACACACACAGTGGGGAAGAAACAGAGTGCATGTCTTCAAACATGACAACTTTGAATGTACCAAAACATCCACAAAAAAAAAACACAAGACTGTTGTAGGGGCTGTGGTGCAGTGGTTAGTGTATGGGCTTCTGACACATTGAGCCCTGGTGCTCATGTGGGTGATGTAAGTTTGAGTCCAGCTTACAACATGTGCCAGTCCCACCTTTCTCTACCTGAGTAATATGTGCAATTTTAACTAGATTTTTGTTGCCAGGGCATTGCTATATGGTTGCTAGGATGTTCAAAGTTTTTTAGTATGTTGCTATGTGTGTAGTTGCTAGAATGCTCTGTGTGGTATTGTTGCTTGGATACCATTAACCGATTATCGCCATCTGGTGTCCACTAAAGGTTACACGTCTGCTTCATTCAGTCCAACCAAACCACAATAGTCTAATAATCTAGAACAAAATTCAAGAGAGCTTTAGCAATATCCAAATGTTTATTTAATAAGTAAAATAAACATTTCAGAAATAAAGTTGGAAAAAGTGAATAAAACCCTTTTTTTTTTCTAATGCCGTATTTACACCACGATTTTATGCCCAATTTTTGCTCTCCGACAGTTTTGTGGAGATTGCAGACAAAATCCCAAAATCATAGGCAAATCGGAGCTCACTCCCGTGAGCGACGAACGCAATGTATGAACTATCAAAGACACGATCTGAGAGAAGCACCGACATGTTGGCGATGTCAATGAGATATCTAGCATGTTAAATATCTGGACCTGTCTGACTGAATACAACTACAGCGTTGACCTACAGCCAATGAGAGAGCAAGAAACAGCCGGGAAGTTTCAGTGGGAGGAGTCCTGATGTACCTGCAACAGAACATCAAATAGCACGGCTGCGGTATCAAGAAAAATTAGTGTAACATTGGCAGGAGCACCAGTGTCTATTTGATGTTTCATCTGAACTGTACCACAACCAGTGGAGAAAGAGAAGAGTTGGAGAGAAATTCAGTCAGGTAAGCAAATAGGCAGATTTTCCAGTAGGAGTTACTTTTGTAACCTTTTCATATTGAAACCTATAAAATATATGATGCCTTGAGGCGATTAAAAACATACACATCGTATTCTGAAATGCATAACATATGATCATGCATTTGTATCACTTCTCGCATCACTTCTTGCTCTGTTGTGAAACGTAATTTGGAGTCCAGGCAGAGTCGTCGGGGATTCGTCAATAGTGAAATGTCTTGTAATGTGTTCACCTCTGTCGCCAATTCGCTGAGTAATTTAAAAACTCTACGACTTCAATGACAAGACAGACAGTTGTGTAATATGAACGGTACCACGATCCAGCGTCTTTGAAAGTCATGTAGTGTGTAGGAGGCATTAGGCTCAGCCGTTGTGGAACCACGAGCACAGAATTGTGGGATTTCATCAATGCTATCATCAAAAATCGATCAGATGAAGGTTGTATTTATAACCCTTGTGAAAAAGCCGAAGTCGAATGTGGAAAGGAACCCAAAACTCCATAAGATGTTGGTTAATGGAGAAAAATATCCTTGGGAGAAACCAGACTCACTGTGGGGGCCAGTTCCACACTGGCTAACATCATGAATATAATGCCAATATTACTTATGTATAGTGCAAGTCATGGTTTAAATGTATTAAACTAAGTAAGTGTTAAGGGCCAGTGTTTTAAAAAGATTTTTTAACGGCAATCCAACGGCAACACATCTCACCTTTGAAACGTCACTTCCATCTGCGGAAAAACAGCATATGCTTTTGAGTAGTAAAGTAGTGTTCCATTGCAAATGTGAGTTGAATGCTCCACCATCACTCCATGCTCTGTGAATATGTACATTATTTGAGACATAAGTGTTAGACTATGGTTGGCTAATGTGCTGAAGCTAACAGCAACACATTGCACGTCACTTACATCAGCGGATAAATGGCGAATGCATCTATGTATTAAAAACTGTTTAGCGTTCCATTGCCATTGAGCTGAATGCTCTACCATCACCCCTGTGTGAACAGGTTTGGGGGGTTCGTTGTTCTTTTTTTTCTGCATATCGTAATGCATAACATAGCGGGTCATTTTAGCTTATCGCTGCATATTTCGTGGGCAACCCACCAGCCCGCTTGGTTCTCCCGATGGCCATTCCGCACCTGATCGGACCCAAAGAGCGTCGGCCCACCGGCAAAATGCCCGGTATACCAGATTACCAGTCCAGACATGGTCGTCAGCTCAAGGCTGCTAAAGCTAGAAGCAACACATCTTATCACTTATATCAGCTGAAAAACAACTAATGATTCCATGTTGTAAAAAGTGTTCCATTTCTCTCTCGGAAAATAGATTTATAATCTCAAGAGAGAAAACTTAGGATGATACTACACTTTGAAAATTCATACACTATACTAGATGGCTGAGTGCATAGTGTGTAGTGTAATTGCACAGTATATAGTGTGCCATTAGGGACACAGCTCAAGTCTCTACCAACCTGAAAAGCTCCACTAGGTCCACTAACTATTTATTGCAGCTCATCTCATGATGTGTTGTGGTGATTATTGTTCTAATACTGTGGTGGAGCTGCCCAGTTACATCATCTGCACAATGAGCCGGTTACCATAGTTACCACTGCCAACCTTGATTGGTGCCCAATCTGCGAGAACTTTGAGATAAAAAGGGACGACCAATAAAACGACAGACAGACGACAGATTCTAAATCATCAAGAACACGATCCGAATGTGTATGTTTATGTATGACTGTGTGTGTGACGTGGATGTGCCTACACACGGGCACCTATACAGTTGTGTGTGATTTGAATTGAGAAAGCAAAGGTGCTCCCTAAAGTCCAGAACGGCTGGCAAGAAAACAGATATCATTATGGAGCTGTTTGATATGCATACTCACATGCTCACACACGCTCGCGCGCACACACAGAAGCACCTGACACTCCATCATGATGTCGTCCCTGTACCTCCCAGGGGGCTGCAGGCACTCGCTGGCGTCAGAAACACATTACAGCCGAGAGATTGAGGAGCCAGAGGCCATTATCTCTCCTCTACAGCACACAGTACTACACTCCTCCTGCAGCGAGAGAGAGAGAGAGAGAGAGAGAGAGAGAGAGAGAGGGAAAAGAGAAAGTGCGCAGGCCCATGAATGTGCACAAATTTTCACGTGAATCATGTGTGTGTGTGTGTGTGTGTGTGTGTGTGTGTGTGTGTGTGTGTGTGTGTGCGTGTGTGTGTGGAAAAGAGAAAGAGAGAGGTATAAAAGGCACCGTGCAGGCAAAAATGAAATAATTTTTGAAGACATCATTTACTCACCCTAATCGTGATGTTCCAAACTGGTATGAACACAAAAGGAGATGCTAGGCAGAATGTTAGCTTCAGTCACCATTCTCTTTCATTGCATCTTTTCTTTTATTTTTTATCATTTTTTCAAAAGTAGTACAAATACTCCATGTAGTCTCTCAATTAATATAAGCTCATAAAAGCTGCATGCGTAACCATTATAAAAGAAAGTACCAAGATGCTGTTTAAAATGGTTTCAGAAGGTGTACAGCATGTCACACTGCATGTCACACTGCATGTAAACTTTTTAAAGGTAGTCAATTTAACATCAGTTACCCAAATAAAACTTTTTATATATAATAAGTTAGACATTATCCTGAAGATATTTCTTTGCAGATGTTTTAGTAACCTTCACCATTGTCAACTTCACAAATACAAAATGCTCTATTTGTCTGAAATGATGGAGGAAAACACTCTCTGTTCTGCTTTGTTCACTTAATGGTAAAAAATATAATATTGGAGAATTGATGTTTTAAATATCTTTAAACAGTGCCATGATTGGTGGCCTGTAATCTATCTCTGTTTTTTAAGGAATTGATTTTTTGCCGAAGGTATTGATGGCCTTATTTTGACAAATTGATGTTTTTGTCACGATAATGTTTTTTTAATCACGTTACGTTTTCCACCATTGACGTTTCTAGTGATGCTTCATTGACTCTTTGCAATTATAGTTTGTAATTTTGCATGTTATTTTAATCAGATAAATATTTAAAAGCTATCGATGTTCAGTTTCATTAAAAGCCGTGGTTTAAAGGTTTTAAGTGTTTTGTGACTGTGGTGGGTACACGTGGCTCTTTTTGAGACAGTAGACAACAGATTAATTTTACAATGTTAAAGGATTTCTTTCAGGTTCTGTTATAATTTAATATAATGTAAGTTTTCAAAGAGGAACAGTAGCTTTGCTGGTTAATCATAAAAAAATATTGATATATTTATCTTCTGAATAATGTGAAACATCCTGTCAGAAACAATTAAATAATAATAATAATAATAATAATAATAATGATAATAATAATGATGATGATGATAATAGTAAATAATCAATAATATACTAAATATAATATTATATTCAGTATAATCAATGTAATATAGAATTTACAGTATATACTAAATATATTATAAATATATAAATACATAATTAATTAAATATATAAACATATTTGTAAAACTGAAATATCACACGTAATTTAAATTCATCATTTTATTTGAAAAACAGAATAATTTAACAATTTAAACTGAATCATTATTTTTCAGGTTCTGTTATAATTTACTATAATTTAAGTTTTCAAAGAGGAACAGTAGCTTTGCAGGTGAATCATAAAAATATTGATATAATTATCTTCCAAATAAATGTAATCATGACCTGTCAGAAAATAATGCAATAATAATTATACAAATTATTAATATTATAATAAAAATAAATCTATAGTATAATATACTCTATACTGAATTATATATATATATATATATATATATATATGCTTTATAGAATATTAATTTTAACAACAGAATTATTCAGCAAATGTAAAAAATTAAACTAAATTAAACTAAATTAAATCAAATTTAATAAATTAAACCTGTCATAAAACAATGTAATAATACAATTGATAATCATTATCATAATACTAATACTAATACTAATATACTCTATCATATATTGAATAATATACACAATTTTAATATAAAAATACATAATACTTGAATATTAGAATTATTCAGCAATTAAAAATGATTAACTTTCATAAATTACACATTTATTCACTCTCTTTCACATACGTGCTACCAAGTGAGTTTGTTTAGATTGTTTTGCTTTTGTTGTTGTGTTTATTTATTATCTTACTTTTAGTGTGTTAGTATGTTTCATCAGCCAAACCAGGCAGGGGTGCGGAAGCAGGGCAACCAGGCGGGACAGATGCGCTTTTGAGCCTGATGGCACCCGCAGCAGTAGTTTCATTTTATCTCAATACGAACTGTGCAAAACTATCTGGAAAAGAAAAACAAAAGTCAGAAAGATAGAGAGCGAGAAAGACGGAGAGCTCAACTGGAGTCGTGGACAGATAAAAAGCCTCTTTATGGGTTATTACAAGCCCCTCTTTCGTCTTCTCAGTGACACACAATGAAAAATGGATGAGGCACTACTGCCTTGTCTCCAGCAGTGCGGAATCACCAGGAAAAGCTTGAAACTGTCCGCAGGAGGACACCACATTAATTCAATAGCAATTGACTGTCTGCGATTGGCTAATCAGTATTTGTTTGGAGAAGCAGAATGAGGTGATGTAGTGAACGATCGTGTTCATCAAAAGGGTCAGTTACTTTCAAACAGCCCTGAAAAGTTTATGGCCCAGATTTGCTCTGTGTGCCAATGGCTCTTGTTTAAACAGTCGAGAGGTTGATTAAAATCAATAAGATGCCAGACTGACAGTTTTCTTGTCAATCAGAAAAGAGAAACATTAGATTCTCGCAAACATCTGTCGCATACCATTTAAACACAACAACAATGAGGAAAATTAGACCCATTATATGAGACAAAATTTAAATGAGTCATGCCATCCGAGCTATGGCATTTTCCGTTCACTGTCATGCTTTAAAAGGAGCAAATAAGATGTAACTCTGACACTCAGAGACCTTTTACTGACATTTTATCTCAACGCTCATACTTTGTTTAAAATCCGGTTTGTCATTACTGACTTTTAGAACCTCTGTGTGATAAAATCGCAAACACAACACCACGACTGTCACAACAACTCATAACATTTAACAGATTTCATCATGTCTGACTTCAGCCTGCCCCTCAAACAAGCTCTGAGAGTTTTGATTGGTTACTTGGTAAAAGTCATTAATCAAAACTGGACATTAACCGACGGCCGAGCTTGTGACAACTGACATGTTCTTACTGTAACAGAACCACCGGGGTGAAAGAGATTGTTGATGAAAGTGTTAATGACAAACGTTTAATCAACCAAAATGTAACATCAACAGCCACAGGGGTCGTAGTTAATGAGAAGTAATGGGAGAAGCCTTCTGGGGCCTTTTTTTGTAGCGTAGGAATGCTACACCAGACTTCACTCACACCATTTAGTGTGAATGGTGCGACGTGGAATGCTTTAAATAATCAAAACCTGAGATTTATGAATTGGCAAAAGATTTCCGAAATGGGACTTCAGTTACTTTTTAAACATCCCTACTTCATTTCGTTCCCATGATTGTGGTGCATGTAATATCTAGTCACTGCTTCAGTGCATATGATTCAGCATTCGCAGCGTTGCAGTGTTTCAGCAGAACGGAGGGGAAACATTTCATTGCATCTTCCAGCTGGTTAGTTGCATCAGAACTCCCAAAATAAGCCGGGGCCTGAATTGAGAAGTTTTAGCAATGGGGCAAACTTGTATTTTCTGACTGTATGTGAGTCAGTATACATTCCTGTCAATCTTCTCATCTTTCTCCCTCTCTTGTGAGAAAAAACTTTTTATAGAGCACCTTTCATAAGTAAATTATATCCATATACATTTTTTTTATTTTTATATATAGTGCTTTTCACAAACCCAAAGTCACTTCACAATGCAATTGTGCAGCAAATGTAAGACATATAATAACAGAAGTATAAAAAGTTAAAAAAATTGAGAATCAATGGCAGGAGAGAGAGAGAGAGAGAGAGAGAGAGAGGGAGAGAGAGCGAGAGAGGGAGAGAGAGAGAGAGAGAGAGAGAGAGAGAGAGAGAGAGAGAGAGAGAGAGAGAGAGAGACTTTTAAAACAGTGTATCACAAAAGACAGATATGGCTTGTTCAACATTTTTTATGTCCCAGGGGTTGATTTTTATTAAATCAAACAGATTTAAACATTTATTTTGTTATATGAAGGTCATCAGTAACGCTAAATTGGAAACTTTTTCTTTTATCATTTCTATGTGGTACCTTTAAATAACCTTATTTTTAGTTAGCATACTAGTTAACCAAGTCTATAAAAGTGTCTATGTGAAAGGCATGCTTGAGATGAAACATAAGTGAAGTTTGAATAAATCAAAGAAAATCAAAGTAAATATAACTTGTGAGCAATAATTGTTTTGAGCATCATTTCCAATCAAGCTGTAATTTTCCCCAAAAATTGTACTGTACTAACTGTATATGGTTGAAACGACAATAAAAAACCACTTGACTTGACTTGACTTGACTTGACTTGAAAAAGAGTGTGAAAATACAATTTAATTGTGTGTGTTTGAGAATTTGAGATGTGGTGAAAATGATACTATGGAGGGACTTTTTCATGATTTTCAGAAGAAATGTAAAAAAAAAATCGCATGAAACTCCTGAGATGCATGTACATACAGTTTTGGACATTACTGGAAGACCACTAAAAAAATAATATAGTGAGAATATGAAACATGTTTCTTTACTTCCTAGAAGTCCACAGTGATTATAGTGCCTTAAGTTGAAGAACCATCCATACATACATTATATATTCACATAAACACACTCACATATATACTGTGTAAACATGTACAGCTCAGATGCAGAAGCAAAAACATGCAATTTAGCTCTTTGTTAAGAGAATAAGAGAAGGATAAAGAGCAAACCACATCATTTTAGGCCTTTGAACTGCCAGGACACTCAATTACAAGAAGAGAATCAAAAGCGAGAGAGAGAGAGAAAGCAAGTAAAAAGATGAAAACAGGTTTGAAAACTGCGCTGAAAGAAGCTGCAACACAAAATCAAAAAGGATGAAACTGGAGAAATAAAGAGAGAAAGAGTGTGAAAAGGAAAGAAAGGCTGGAATGGTCGGGGCGCAGCTGGGTTGCCCTGTGCACCCGGAGAGTTCTGGCAAGCGAGAGCGTTTCAGGGGTGTACAGGCAGTATCTGCCCTCGGGGGGGACGTGGTGGGGCAGGAGGGGGAGGTGGGGGTCTCGACCCTCATCAATCTCACTCAGAACCCGCTTCAAGACACCAGAGGGGCCAAACCCCGCAGGCCAGAAACCCCCATCCTGTTCAGCATACGCACAGGGGCGAGGAAAAGATCCCACTATTGTACACAGCAGGAGGATTGCACACACACACACACACACACTCGTATGCACACACAGAAATTTCAGCTGCCAGCTAAGTTCTCTTTTAAAGCAAGTAGTTGATCGAAGTGTTCATGTATAAGCGTGAGAGCAAGAAATGGCTTCAGACAGGTATAAGAGACACGTCGAGGAACGTCAAAACAAGATCATTTAATAATGTCATGTCCTGTTCGTACAGTTGATAAAACCCACGTTTTGACACACACTGTCAGGACACTTGCATAATCTGTCTTCTATATGACAGGACACACGCCAGAACTGTTTACAGCATTTAAATAAGATGATCAAAACATCATAATGATGGGACATCAAAAAGTGAAGCTGTCAGAGCAACTTTAGGAAAGGAGAGTAATAGCTTAATTCTTTCTCCAACAGCAACAAGATTAAATTGAGAGCAAATGGAACATTTTGGAAAAGTCTGATGCTTAGTATTTTCTCATGAGAAAAAGGCCCCACTAGTCTCACTTTCAAGCTCTTGAATATCATAAGAAATCTGCCGAGTCAGATATTAAAAACTGAACCCTAAATATTTATCATTAAATTCTTACAAAACCAAAAGATCTGAATTATACTATCAACATTAACCTTATAGCTATTTTTAAATTTGTGCCTATTTTCAGTTCTTACAAAAAAAAAATGCATCTGAAACAAAGTTGATATTTAAAGCATTATTGTGGCATCATCCCTCCTTTTCTTGAAAAAAGCACACATCTGGGTTACAGTGAGGCACTTGCAATGGGAGTCAATGGGGCCAATCTGTAAACGTTAAAATACTCACTGTTTCAAAAGTATAGCTGCAAGACATAAACTATATGCATGTTAACATGATTTTAGTGAGATAAAACTGCTTAACCTTTTCTGTGTAAAATTAGATCCAATTTTACAACTTCGTTGTCATGACGAGGTAACTAAGTAAACCCTGTAATCCTGAAAAACTTCTATTTATACAACGTTACAGCTCAAATAACACATCATTATTAACAGAAGAAATAATTTAAGTGCTTTAAGAAAATTAGAAGCTTCACATTTCTGCCTTTAAGCCCTTCAAAAATGGGCATAGGCATATTGGGTTTTTTTTAAAGAAAAGGAGGAACGAGTCAAAATTAATTTTTGGCGGAAATCAACATTATGCCACAAATGCTGTCAATTAAGCTTAACTTGTATTTAAACCAAGAAAATTTCTTCAAACGAAACACAATTAAGGTCTTCTTTATGTCTCCTGAGCAATTAAAGAGCAACCTCTGAGCATTGAACAAATGTCATAAAACATTTGTATATTAAATTATGAGCGAAAGTGTGCGTGTGTGTGTGCGTGTGTGCGCATGTGTGTGTGTGGGCATGTGTGTGTGTGTGTGTGTGGGTGTGTCTGTGTGTGTGTGTGTGTGTGTGTGTGTGTGTGTGTGTGTGTGGGTGTGTCTGTGTGTGTGTGTGTGTGTGGGTGTGTCTGTGTGTGTGTGTGTGTGTGTGTGTGTGTGTGTGTGTGTGTGTGTGTGTGTGTGTGGGTGTGCGTGTGTGTGTGCGTGTGTGCGCATGTGTGTGTGTGGGCATGTGTGTGTGTGTGTGTGTGGGTGTGTCTGTGTGTGTGTGTGTGTGGGCAGGTTTAAGTGGTTGACGAGGACTTATTTTAGGCTACAAACTGCTAATTACAAGGGTATTATGCTATAAATGTGGTATATTAGGACATTTCTAGTGTCCCCAGAATTAAAATCGCTTAAAAAACATACTAAACGATGTTTTATTGAAAATGAGGGTTATGTTTAGGGGTTGTGTTAGGGTTAGGGGATAGAATCTATAGATCATACACTATAAAAATTATTATGTCTATGAAAAGTCCGGGTTTGGGTGGAGTGGTGTGTGTGTATGTGTGTGTGTGTGTGTGTGTGTGTGTGTGTGTGTGTGTGTGTGTGTGTGTTTGGGAAAGATGGAGAGTGCTTTGCATAAATGTGTACTTGGATGATAAGAAGGTTAATTAATTTTGTTTAATGAACTGCTACAATGCTGCTATCATTGCAGGGAGTGAAGAGCACGACTTCTACTGTTCAAAAGTGGCAAAACACACACTCTAACGCAAACTCTTAAACACACACTCTTACATCTCTGTAAAGGTTGAGGACACATTCATTCACAATACAGATTAGAAGACAAGCTTTATAAACACGGATCCTTCCATCTGCTAAAAATTTGCGATCAAATTTATGAACAAAACAGCAACAAATGTTTCCAATTTACATAAACTGCACCACCCCAACATACAGTATACTCATGACTCCTGGAAGACGGAGTCTGATGCGCCACACATGGAGAAAATCACATGCATTGATCAAATGCACACTAGTGCACCACTGATGTAAACTAGTATGTTCATACAAACCATTATCTCAATATTAAACATTCTACAGCTATTGTAGACTATAAACATCACATAGAACGAGAGAAAAAGAACGAGTGGGACGGAGAGATGAAGAGAAGAAACTCGCAGAGGACAAGGCCAAAATGTAAAAATCAATTTGTCAAGTAAAACAGATGACCCTAAACTCAGTGTGGGACTGGAAATGGTGGGGGGGCTCCCTCTGTAAATTCAATTTTTGTTGCTCTACCAACTCAATTTGTGCTTCCATTTGGGGACAGAAGAGAGGATTGGCGCCACAGGATCAAGCGTCCCCCCAGGCCCCTGCGGCTCCTCTACATATGTTCCTCTTCACAAACCTAATAATACCCACTTCAACCAGAGCAAGGTATCTTTGTGTCTGTTTTACACACACACACACAAATACACTGTTCCTCTTTCATTCTGTTTCCCCCTTTTTAATCATCTCTTTTTCTTATACATGCAATGTTCTTTCACACAAGATGCTGATTCGTTTTCAGCAAGTGTGTTTACATGCGCACCAATACGCTGATAACAAAAATCAGTGTATTCAAAATATTCGACAATGTAATAAAACCATGTTTACATAAGACTTAACGTGAGACATGAAATCATCAAGTTATTCTTTGCATTTTAACTTCAAAACACAAATAGACATGCATGCAACACATTGGATAAGCCAGTGAGAAAATTGCAATGTGAAATCAGGGTGATGGACGAAAATAGATGGGTCAAAACCTGTGGCTTTTGCTATAACAGTTTATGACCTTACCCCGATAATGGAATGCTGTTTATGTGTTTATGTCTGTCGGCTTATTAAGCATAATCAGTATAAGATTTTGCACGTAAATACACTCGCTGAAGCTTACCTTAAAAAAATATTCTTTTAAATATTATGCATTAAGCATAAATAAACATTTCATATAATGTGCTATATTGCTGTGCACTTTTAATTCTGCAATAGTGTCCAGTTATAATCTCAGATTTAATGTGATTATTTTGCATTTTCTGTCTAATTTTGTGGGAAAAGAAAAAAATGTCTTAACTTTTGGCAGTCTGACTAAATGAGTCAAAACAAAACAAAAAGAAACAAGCCAACAAAAAAACATACATTATATTACACAAAAAACAAACTACAAATGAAACCAAAACAAAAACTTGTATATTGCACACAAGCAAAAACAAACATTTAAAACAAAACATAAAAACAAATCAAACAAAAAACTTGTATTGCACACAAACAAAAGCAAAACATTTAAACAAAACAACTTATATTGCACAGAAACAAAAGCAAAACATTTAAACAAAACAACTTATATTGCACACAAACAAAAGCAAAAAATTAAAACAAAATTAACAAAAAAAATTATATTGCACACAAACCAAACAAAACAAAAAACTTGTATTGCACACAAACCAAACAAAACAAAAAAATTATATTGCACACAAACCAAACAAAACAAAAAACTTGTATTGCACACAAACAAAAGCAAAAAATTAAAACAAAATGAACAAAACAATTATATTGCACACAAGCAAAAACAAACATTTAAAACAAAACATAAAAACAAATCAAACAGAAAACATGTATTGCACACAAACAAAAGCAAAACATTTAAACAAAAACAAACAAACCAACTTATACTGCACACAAACAAAAGCAAAACATTTAAACAAAACAAACAATACAACTTATATTGCACACAAACCAAAGCAAAAAATTTAAACAAAATGAACAAAAAAATTATATTGCACACAAACCAAACAAAACAAAAAAATTATATTGCACACAAACCAAACAAAACAAAAAACTTGTATTGCACACAAAAAAAGCAAAAAATTTAAACCAAACAAACAATACAACTTGTATTGCACACAAACAAAACAAAACAAAAATCTTGTATTGCACACAAACAAAAGCAAAAAATTAAAACAAAACAAACAATACAACTTATATTGCACACAAACCAAACCAAAACTGTACCCAGCTCATTATGATATGTTGTATAGGCGTAATGTCCTTTTACCATGCATACTGAACATTAGTATGCTACTGTGCACAGTATATAATATATATTCTATGCTAAGGAAATTATTAAATAGCTGCAGAAATAGTTGTATGGTAGTATGTTTCCCATAACATAGACTCTCTCTCTATATGCAATACAGAAGGCTAGACATATTGTGAAGACTTGAGAGATGTGAGAATTTGTGTATTTTCAAAAATTATCTTGACCAGGCATGAAAAACACCTTTCAAAATTACTTAAAAAACAATATATGACTCTCATTTTGTTAGAATCTCTCAAAGGTAGTATTTGCCGACAGATTCATGCTTCACTAGGTCTTTTAGCCTTGGGAAATCATGATAGACGGCTTCTGGATTTGTAGCTGTCCCGAAAGAAAAGCTGCTTCCCATTTCTGTCCACTTCGGTGTGCCTCAAAATGTCACTTCACACAGTGTAAAGTTGCACCAACGAGCAGGTTCGAACTGTGATTTTTAGGTTATTTTACATTGAGTTTATTTTCTTTTTGCTTTCAGATGACAAAAACACAGATGTACACGTGTCGTAGGCTGACCCTACACTAATGTGTGTGAACAGACCACTAGTCACTGATTTGCTGACAGTGTGTCAGACAGACAGGTCAGTTACAATGAGTCACACATTTAAATATAAGTCCGAACTATATGAGCGGGCTGATTCGATACACTGCTTTAATGCCAAACAGATTCTTACAGCCACAAAGTTGCTTATGAAAATGCGGTTTGAGGTGTCAAATGAAAGGCAGAGGGGGAGAGAATGAGTGAACTGGTTTGGATGGAGTGGTAACACATACAGACTGTTATATCCACATATATAATCGAGTGAGATCAGACAGGCCTCATCTAGATCTCTACCTCTTTTATTCATTCTGTCTGTCTCTATTTTCTCTAGGTTCCATTCTCTCTCTTTCTCTCTCAGCTGCTTGGATGCTTGCTCTACTTTCCTCTTTCCTCTGATTGGCTGGAGGGGTGCTTTTATGCACTCTGATTGGACGAGATATCTCTCTCTCTCTCTCTCTCTCTCTCTCTCTCTCTCTCTCTCTCTCTCTCTTTTTCCCATAATGCTCATGTTTGGTGAGCAGGAGCTGAGGGTCTGTCCAATCATTGTCTGAGCCATCAATCAAAGCTGACGGGCCCAAGCGACATGAAAAGAAACCTCAGTGGCAGCCATTAACCGAACACCCCCCACCACCCAATTCTCTCCCTCGCTATCCCTCCCTTTCTCTCTCTCAACCCCCCGTGCTTTGTTTTCCTTTCAACAGACAAAAACGGACTGACAAGATGGAGGGCCATACATTAATCAAACCACCCCGTGGAACCACCTCTTCCTCCTGATAATAAATAAATTCCACTCTTCTCATTGGACAGATGCTCACATTTCACCCGACTTTTCCTCCTCCTCCTCACTCGTTCGCTCTCTCTCTCTCTCAGTTTTAAGGGTCCTCATCTGCTCACAGTCAGAGTAATTCCCCACAGATCAGAGCAGGGCAGGTGTTAGGTTCACCCCCGTCCCTCTCCGGGGGCCGTGTTGCCCTGACAACTGACCATACTCAGCCTCTCTTGCTTGCACAGTTGCTGTATGCGTGTTCTATTGGGTTTGGACCAATACTCACCCCCCCTGTGTTTTAATTGAACATGCATTTCACAGGTGGACAACATACAGAGAGAGGAACAACAGCAAAAACATCTTATTACAGGCATGACTATTAATATCAAGCATGGTCCGATTGTTGCTTCTTTGCGGAAGGATTTCAGGAGTCGCGCTGGTGGAGAAATGTGCTTGGCCCAAGAGAATACACATAAAAATAGTCTTTGTGACAGCTGGTGCTTCCCTATCCTGCCACAACAGAGACAAAAAACAGAAGATTCCCAGGATGAGACAGTACTGTGCTTACTTAAGAACTGCAACGAATTAAAAACATTTAATTAATACAAAATAAAAAAACACATACAATGCATATAAACAAACGAAAATGTGGTTCTAACTGAAGACTTGCTCCATATTTACAACACAAAACATAACCTCAAAAAAACAGCCGTTTAATCGAAACCCTTCATTTTAGTGCTTGTGTGGAAATGTGGAAAGCACTGATGAATTGGTCCAGATTGACAACAAAACACAAAACAGCTTTTTGTTGTTTATAACACACAAACTTTGTAATTAACCCTTAATTGATCCATATCAACAAAACAAAATCCAAACAGCTTCTGTTCTGTCATATATTACATATGTAACCCTTCATTTTAAAGCCTATGTTGACATGTGAATATTACTGACAAGTTCCTCCATCAAAACAGCTGTTTTGTTGTATATTACTCACAAACGCTGGATGTAACTATTCATTTTTTATTTTATGTGGAAATGTGGATTTTGCTGAAGAAATGGTCAATTTTAACAAAACCAAACAGCTGTTTTGTTGTATATTACTCACACAAACTGTGGATGTAACTCTTCATTTTAGAGCCTCTGTGGAAATGTGGATACTGCTGACGAAATTATCTATTTTAACTAAACAAAAAAAAAAACAACAGCTGTTTTGTCGTATATTTCACACAAACTGTCTGTTATTTAATGTGGATGTTATTCAAAATTTTAGTGTCAAATCCCAAAAGTGCAAGATGTGTTTAGATTGGGATTATGCGCATGGCATGATGATAATTTTTTGATGCTGAATAAATGTGCAAATTCACAGCACAGAAGTACAACTGATAGACCACGATTCTGTAGGGGAGGACCATTTCCTTCAAACATTTTTTCTTCAGCTTGACAGGTAGAAGAAGACAAATGAAAAGTTAAGATGGCACGTGCAGGCGTGTTAGTGAGCCACAACGGGTACCGTGGCACCCTGCTTTGCAGGGCATTGTGGGATATGTCCTCCACCAGAGTGGCTGCCCAGATGACATATTACAGCTCTGTGGGAAACTCATGGGCCTACAAGAGGAGGCGTTTCTCAGGCATTCTGGAAACGTTTAATTTCGGTTGTCTTCCCTGCTGCTTTTACCCAGGTTCAGCTAGAGCCCCGCAGAGGAAAGAGACGTGTTTGTGTTGGCCCTATCGGAGAGGGATGGGAGCCCCGAGGACCATGTAGTGCTCCAACCTTCATCTTTGAAGTTTTCAAGAGCTACGCCGTGAAAACATTGGTGAGTACAGCTAAAGCACTTCTGAAATTTGTAAATCAACTCGAGCCTTCAGAAATCAAATAACTGTGCTGTTTTAAATATTCCCTTCCTTGCGATGTTTACATCCACACATTAGATAAAAGAAACAGGGAGGCCTCAATACTTACTGCAATTTCAAAGTGATTCACACACAAAACGCTGCTGATAACGCGATAACACAATGAGGATGTCTGAACCTGCAGAAACAAAAGAAGCCCATTGATTTGCTGTTAACAGAGTAGGTGAGTGGAAATAGAAGCAGGGTCTGGAAGATGGCTGGATTGGTGAAGATATCGTCCCCAGTGCAACACTGCTGTTTTCATGAACACCAATCTGTTGTATCATTGACGCATAAATGGATTAGGGTCATGTATCACTGATAATGGTCTAGTCCTATGCTGGTTTGTCTGCGGTTCAGGTTGTGTGTGCGTGATAAGGCCTGTTGATTATGTACCATATGCAGTTCCCACGCCATCCTTTGTGCCATGTGTTCTGTGATGTTTTTTTCCAGAGAGGGATGGGCGGAGTGATACTGCTGGTGACTGTGGGGCTAATTTACTCGCACAGCCGTCGGCCTTCAAGAACCCTATATGTGCTTTTGTCTGGAAAGATATGTTCATGCTGCTGATAAAAATTTGGAGTGATGCTTTCAAAATAAAATCCTGGGACCAAATTAGAAAAAAAAATCCTAATTTAAAGGAATGTTCTGTTATCAATTTAGCAACCATGGTGGTTTCAGTTAGGATCTTATGTCCGACTTCAATAGCTGTTAACACTGATCTTGTACGATTTTAAAACTTAAGATAGGAAGTATCTGTAATACAGCCCTTGAAGCATATTAACGCCACATATAAAAGCTAATGGAACATATTTTTAGACAGACAAGTTGCTTTTAATGGGTGTAATCACAGTGGTTTTGAAATGAGACCTGTAATGCGGTGTTTCTGAATGAAAAGGCCACAGTAAGGAGTCCCAATAAAGGAGGCACGTTTGTATATCGAAGACATATACACATTACATATTCACAGAAAATATTTTCACATTACACTTTCAACATGTGATCAACTTAAATACCACAAGTCCGACTACATCAATCTCAATGTAACCCCCCAACCCCTGTGTTCACAGTTTTAGTCTACTTCATTTGAAGTTATGCTTGCACAACATACAATGTATGATTGTTCACAATCGTTGGAAATCAATGGGAGTACACTGAAGCATTCATCCACTTGTTCACAAGTTATCAGTATGACAAAACTGCTAATTTGGCAGTATCAAAGCAATACAAAGTCACAGTTCTGTGTAATCAACATGATGAAAACTTACACATATAGTTGGTCGTATATTCTATAATCTATAGCTTAGACAATAACCTTTCAAATACATTGAGGAAAAAATACTACCATCATCTTCAATAGCTGTTAAGCTTGTTCCTTTGTAACAAACACAATTCATTGGGGACGGCCTGCCATTGGTTGGATAAAGTGTGAAAACTCAATGCTCAAACATTGCTTCCGCCTCTTCGAAAGAGCCCACCAATGGATCATCAGCTGGGTGTGGCCTTTTTCGAAGTCTCTTGGCCTCATTCTGAAGCTTCTGTCGAATGTAGCCCTTTATTTCCGAATCTGTCTTTCCGGGGAAGAACCGTTGCACTGTCCCTGTGGGGAAAGATTGACTTGTAACCAAAAATTCAAACTTCTGACCACAATTCATCAAGAACCTTACAATGGCTTGATTGCAGTTAATGAAATGGAACAGAATGCATTTTTTTAATTACGATTAGACTATCGAGAAAACACCCACGATGGTGTACTTCTTACAAATGGCACACAATTTCCTCACTGTCTGATCCATCATTACGTACTCAGAATGGCCTGGATCTCAAGAGCAGGAAGAGCTGGTTTAGGCATCCCTCGCTTGCCGTTAATTATGCCTGAGATAGAGTGAGAAGCCAGGCAGTCTCTGTCGTACAGACTGCGCAGCAGGTCGTTGGTAAGTTTTTGAGCAGTGGTCCTTGTGTTGCAGCGCTCCAGAAGATCAGCAGTGATAAACTGGAGAAACAAAAATCGTGAACAGTAGGTGGAAGTGATGAATTGCGAATCATGCAGAGATGAATCAGTCAACTTACCAACCTTGTCTCACGAGAAGTCTTGATAATAGTGAGATGACTTAAAGGAATAGTTCACCCAAAAATTTAAATTGGCTGATAGTTTACTCCCACAATTGGCTGTTTATTTCTTCATCAAAACAGAATTTAAGATTTTTAGGATTTCATTTCAGGCCTCCTCCTTTAAACAACGCAAGTGAATGTACTCCATTTTTCTCCATTTCAGGCCTCCTCCTTTAAACAACGCAAGTGAATGTACTCCATTTTTCTCCATTTCAGGCCTCCTCCTTTAAACAACGCAAGTGAATGTACTCCATTTTTTGATGGTCCAAAATGTATATTTAGGGTGCATCAAAATAATCCACACGACTCCAGTCGACAAATAACGTTCTTCTGAACCCAAACGATTGATTTATTTTTAGAAACAAAACAATACTTATGTACTTTTTAACTACAAATGTTCACTTCCATACATCTCTGTGATGCACGCTCAAGAGAGGGATGATGTAAGCTCGTTGGTAAGGTCACACATCACGTGGAGGAGGAGGCAGGAAGATTTTGGGAGGAAGTCATTGTTTACAATGAGCGCTGTACAAAAGTTTAATTGTCTTTGCTGTAGATTTGTATTTGTATAAGTGTATGTTCAAAATGGCCGTTTGGCGTGTGTATCCTGGATGCTTCAACCTTCAGAAACAACAAAGAAAATGCACGCCGGGGAAAAATATTAACTTTTCATCGATTGCCTATTCATGATCATGAGCGATTGAAGCTCTGGCTTATCACGCTGAACCTGGATATCAGTACACCCCTAAATTCTCTCAAATATTAGAGGGTGTGCAGTGAACATTTTAAACCTGATTATTTCAGACCATTGAAAGAAACAAAGGGTCGATATCTGAATTCATCGGCTGTGCCCATGCTGTTTTTCAGCGAACTCAAGTATGTGTGAATACTTTGTCACATAGCCTATATATTTCTATATAGTAGCTATAGTAACAAACAAAACATGATACTTTACTGATAGGGTGCCAATGGGTCCTTCTGGCCTCGGACGGCACTTCCAGTTTATTCGTGGCAAACTGAAAAACACCTCTAAAATGCTGGGGCTCAGTAATGTTGGAAAACCATTATGTTTGGTAATGCAGCTAGGACTAGGAGTGTTCTCACTGGCTGCCTCGCTAATTGTTTCCAACGGTGGGATTGCTATGGTCCAATCGTGGCAGCACAGGCTCTCTGCCTGTGTTGGCATTGGTTGGCATTTACTACATGTGCACCACCATGTCTCCTTAGATCTCAGCCTCCCCGAGATTTGTGATTGCACCGCTGCTACAGCCTCCTCCATCTCCCTCAGTCCCTCATTGGTGTATTTGGGCTCAAATAGGCTCTTCTCTTCTGAAATAAAAATTCTCCAGACATTGCGTTTGAAATAGGTTTGGACTGTTTTGATTTGTGAACGGCGCTTGGTCTGTGCAAGTTTCTCTTGTAAACAATGATGCGCTTCCTCCTCCACGTGACGTGTGACCTTACCAACGAGCTTACATCATTCCTCTCTTGAGCGCGCATCACAGAGTTGCACTGAAGTGAACATTTGTAGTTAAAAATTATATAAGCATTGTTTTGTTTCTAAAATAATCAATATTTTGGGTTCAGAAGAACTTTATTTGTCGACTGGAGTTGTGTGAATTATTTTGATGCACCGTCAAAATTTTTTAGTACATTCACTTGAATTGTTTAAAGGAAGAGGCCTAAAAGGAAATCTTGGATGGCCTGAGGGTGAGTAAATTATCAGCACATTTTCCTTTTTTGGTGTACTATTCCTTTAAGAATCTTAAGAATTTGAATGAGTTAGCTTGTACAAACAAAAGTAAGACTTTTACTCCCATAGAGAATAATAAACAAACCAACGAACAATGAAATTGTGAAGTTTAACCCCTAACCTAAACCTAATCATAAAGTCTAACCCCTAACCCCTTGTGTGAAATTGTGTGAGTTATTGTTTTTGTAGCGCCTCTAAAGGTTCATTTCACCAGGAAACGCAACGAGTTATGTAAAAATTTATTTAGCAAAAATGTATGTAAAGTAGTGCAATTCTATAAGTTCAGGTTGAAATTTTATTGAACTATATTTTTAAGGACTCTGATTATATGGTCATCTAAAATATAATTCTTACTTTCTGCTCAAGAAGTGATCCATTCCTTTGTGGCACTGTTTGTGTGACCTCAAACTGACCACATCTCAGCTGATTTGAACTTGCACATTCAGTCGTTCTTCCACTGAGCACTGTTGGATGAGAAATATCACTGGGTGGCCCGCTTCCCTCGAGCACCTTTGGAGAACTTAGAGTTGCGGTTTCGTTGCTACAGCACAGCCATCTCTCACTGTTCTCAATTAACTCTTCCAGAGTCTGTGCCAACTTCCCACATGCTGTAAAAGAGCATCCCACCTTGAATTGGATTTTCTTTCTTGATTCTCATGTTACAGAGTCAAGATGTAATTTGGGTCATGAAATCAATGTCTCAAAACAAGTTAACCCTTTAACCTCGCAGCAGTATTAAATGTTTCTTTGACATGCATGGCTATGTCTGTTTGCTGAATTTTCCTCAGATGTCCCGTCTGTACCTGTAAGGCTCCTGAGTTGCTCGCGGAGGCCGTCCAGCTCCCTCTGCATACTCAGCACCATGGCAATAAGCTCTGCCCTTGAATGGGATTGGAGACTTCCGAACTCCTGGAAAAACACCATCCACATCACAAAATAACACAGTTCATGGACACACTGATTCCATTGAGCAAGGGTGTAGAGATTTGGCTTGAATATGGGGGGTGTGATGCATCTACATGTTTCCATTGATCATTGTATAAATATTGGGAATATTGGGAGATTGTACTAGCTTATTATGATTATTGGGGGAAACTACCCCCCTGGAAACTACACCCCTGCCTTTGAGTATATCCACATCAGAAAAACACCTGTGATAATTTAAGGTTCACAAAGCTCATTTGGGATTAAATGAACGTAAGTGCAGTGTAACCAAACACACACAAAGGCATTTTACTATAAGAAGCTTAATTTGATTCATGCAATGGATTTAATTGCTTCATTATTAACAACTACAGTAGAAGTAGTACTATGTTACCTCCACAGTAAAATCTGCATCCCTTGTAGCATCTCCTACTGACTTGTCAACCTCAAACGCCTGTGTGAAAGCAAATAAAACAAAAGTCTGCTGCTGGTAGACGTTGCTGTTCTAACTATTGTAAAGTCACTTTTGTTAACTTTAGGGAAAAGAAAACAGAGCATCTGATTTTTGAATTTCTAAAGAAAATGACATTGGCTTATGAACCTACTAACCCTTGTAAAAACCCATACAGATACTGCAAGTCTAATATGTAAACATTCTGGAATTATTTTAAAGTTTTTAAATAATTACATACATTTTTCAGATAATTTGGAATGTCATCATGAAAATGTGGTATACAGTGCATACATTTCCATAGCTGCAGTTGCCAGGTTATTCTAGTGTATTCTGCAATGCTTAACAGCTGGAAAACAACATTGATTTTAATATGGCTTCAAAAATAAGAAGTAGCCTAACAAACCCTTGTTTTGAACTTCACAAAGTCAACATTACACGCTGAGATCTCTGCTCCATTTATCCCTCTCCATTTTCTGTTCTTCGTTGCTTCTTGCTAAAAGACAAACGCATTAATTAGATCAAAGGTCTAGAAAAAAAAACAAACATGGAACACACACTCGACAAAAGGCTGATGTGTACATACAGTGAGGATGTGGTTCTCCCTCGCGCCGGTTTCTTCATGATGCTCCTCGAATCCCTCGTATCCATTAAACAGGATGCGCTTTGCTATTGTTTTTCTCCTCATCTTTCGCCCATTAGCCGTTTTTCCCGCCGCAATCCCGTCCGATTCTTTATCATGTCGGTCATGGCCACGCGCAGATCCGTGACAGCCTGATGACTTTCACGCTCGTGGCATTTCTATTGAAGTTAAAGACACTGTCGTGTCAACATCACGAGTGCGACTGGAAAGATTTGAAAACGAGGAAAATGTATACAAAAAGGGACCCCCGGAATATACATTTAAGCATACAACAATTTATAAGAGAGGTAAACCCATAATTGGTCATTTTGAGTTTATTCATATTGTTATTATAGCTGCTTATGTATAAGGTTATTTTATATTGTATTTTTTAAACCTCTTATCTGTTATTAATCCTTCTGAATATATGAAATCAAAGATTAATAAAATAATAGGATTGATATTTGTTAGTCAGTTCTAATTGTCTTAATAACCTCTTTCTGTTGTTATTTATCGGCTACTATTTAATTAGGCTACTAAAGATTTGATTCACATTATATCTTAATTACTCTCAAGCTCTGAAAGTCATTTTAATTGGTCTAAAAGCACTGCTCTCAACTCAACTCATCTTTATTCATATAGCACATTTTAAACATTATGTTATCCAAAGTGCATCACAATATTTGTGGAACAGCAATAAAAAGGAAGAAAACAACAGAACAGCAGAGACATATACCTTTACAACACACTTGTAGAGTGTCTTTCACTTAAATATGCATTTATTATTCAGACTTCAAAAAGCGAATTATTCAGCTAATTCAAAAAGATAAATCTTCAACTCTCAGTTGAAAGGGAGGGCCGGATGTGAATAGGGAGATCATTGATCTTGGAACTGATAGCAACATTGGTAGCACAATCTCAATAGCCTAGATTATAGGACCTAAGAAGTTCATTGATGTACTGTGGAGACTGGCCATTTAGTGCTTTAAAAACAAACAATAACATTTTATAGTCGCCTCTGTACTTAACTGGCAAACAGCGAAGGGAAGACAATATGGGAGTAATATGTTCCCTTTTCCTGGTGCCAGTAACCTGGCTGCCGCATTCTGCACAAGTTGTAGAAGGGATAGCTGCGTATGATCAGTTCCCGAGCAGAGGGAATTACAATAGTCTAGGCGGGATGAAATAAAAGCATGACTAATCACCTCCAGGTCTTTAAATCCAAGAAAACTCTTTATTTTATGAATATCTCTAAGATGATATTAGCTGCTTTTAACTATAGAATGTATCTGCTTATTTAAAGTAAGAGCTGTATCTAGTATTGCACCAAGATTGCTCACATTGTCCTTTACACTAATCACTAGTGGTGCAAGTGTATGGGCTAACCTATTTAGATTTAGATGGGCCAAAATTAACAACTTATGATTTATTGTCATTTAACCAAAGAAAGTTATTAGATAGCCAAGTCTTTACACCCTTCAAACAATTCACGAGCGACGTTAGTGATTGACTGTCTCTCGTTTTTAGCTGTGTGTCGTCGGCATGCAAATGATAAGAAATTCCATGTTGGTGGCAGATAAATCCTAGAGGGAGCACATATAAAGAGAATAATATGGGGCCCAGTACAGAGTCTTGAGGAGGACCATATTTTATAGGAGCTGAAGATGATATTGAATTTCCAATTTTAACAGAAAATGTTCTATCTGCTTAATAAGACCCCTGAATGCCAACCTCACACTTCAACCGATCAAAGAGGATAGCATGGTCAATTGTGTCGAAGGCAGCGCCAAGGTCTAACGTAATTAAAATAGCAGAGACCTGAGTCAACGGCTAATGAAATATCATTAAAAACTTTCAAAAGAGCAGACTCTGTATTGTGATGAGCTCTAAAGCCCGACTGGAATTTGTCCAAAATATAATTTTTTTTTATAAAAATGAAGAAAGCTGAGACAAAACAACTCTCTCTAAAATCTTCGATAAAAATGGTAATTTAGAAATAGGATGCTAACTATTTAAAATAGGGGGATCAAGATTTGGTTTTTAAATTAGAAGCTGAACCACTGCCTGCTTAAGACAGAAAGGAACAATACCATTTGATAAAGAACTGTTAATCATATATTGCACACTAGGCCTCACGATATCAAACAGATCCTACAACATACATGGGAGTACAGGATCAGATGGGGAAGTTGAAGGATTTACATGCTCTATTATAGCAGAAATGGCAGAGTTATAGGCTCAAATTGGGGAAAAACAGCAGAGGCAGAGCAATACCATACCGGGTTTTGTGTAGATACAATCTGTGATCTACTAAGCTCAATCTTATGTACGAAACAATTTAGGAAGTCTTCACAAACTTCAGAAGTTGGTTCAATAAAGGATGTACTTACTGTTGTAAATAAAATTCTAGGGTTGTGAGCATTTCTTTGAATTACATTTGAATATTATCTTTCCCCAGCAATTTTGACTCTGCTGATATGAGATTCTCAAAACATCTCTAGGGAGATCTGAAGATTGTCCTTTTTTCCAATTTCGCTCCACTTTTCTGCATACCTGTCTAAGAGCATGGATGTTTTCATTGATTCAAGGCCGTGGTTGAGACCTGGAGTTTCTAGGCCTGGGTGAAGCAATTTCATCTATGATTTCGAAGCATAGAGTGTTAAACAAAGTAAACAGCTCCTCTGTACTTAAAGAGCGTGTGGGAGTTTAAATGACATTAATGAGAAGGGAGGCAGCAGCAAAGAGATCGGACTGTGGACTCACTAACAGGTCGAAAATAACACTCTGTCACGGGACGTTTTGGAATGATGTGAGGAAAGATAGCATTAAACAGCACAGCTTTGTGATCAGATAAATTAATTTCCTCAGTTCCTCACACATTATTAACAGAAAGGCCTTATGCCAACACAAGGTCTAGTGTATGACCATGTCTATGTGTGAGAACTCCTGTATAAAGTCCTTCTTTCTAGACAGGATCTGAACCCAGGTCTCCCACAACGCAGACACAATGCACTTCTGATTGTGCCACAGGGGAAGGTAAACAGGTTGGAAATAGGTCTATAGTCAGTGATAGGTCTATAGACTGCTATAGTCAGTGAGTTGGCGTAATGTGGCCGATCCTCAGGTACCGGAACGCTCAGAAACAGCATGACAGCTTCCCGTCTGATTGTTGGCTTGATAGTCTGTTTTAAAAATAAAAAAACAGTTAGTAAGGGAACAGCTTTGGTATTAAAGGGATAGTTCCCCCAAAAATAATAATTCTGTCATTTACCCACCCTCATGTTGTCCCAAACCCATATGACCCATATTGTGGAACACAAATATAGATGTTATGCAGTAAGTTGGCATCTGTCACCATTCACTTTCAATGAATTGAAAGCAGATGCCATGAAAGTAAACGGTTACTAAGGGTGAACTGTTACTTTAAGATGATAATTTACAATGTATATAAACAGAACCATGACAGAATTGGTGGCACTGACAATTGGCCTTTTCAGTGGCCTGTGATCCAAGGCTACTTTAATAAGTTACAGGATCCAATTTTTTCCAGCTCAGAAACCCTTTCCTCCCCCTTCATCCCTATGGAATTCCTGGCCTTGCTTCTCTTCTATAACCTCAGGTGTTTTCGGATATACTTAAAACTTTCTGTACATCACATGAGACAGCGTGATGTCAACCCTTACATAACCTCTCACTGGTATCTGTACTCATATAAAGACCAAAATAGAAAGAACAAGAGAGCGAGAAAAGAAAAGGGTGTATCCTTTACAATGTATGGACAATATTCCTTAAGTGAAATAATTCATATAATAATCATAATATGTAGGTCTTTAAACTGGCAAAATTTTAGCCAAAAGTTGTTTTTTTCTTTGCATTGTGATTGTCTTTCCAGCACCTTATTATGGTGGAGAGGTTTGTGTGCCCTTATGATCCTGAGGGCTGTGTTGCCTGGAGCCAGGTGCCCCTGGTAGGGTCTCCCAATGCAAAGTGGTCTCAGGTGAGGGGCCAGACTAAGAATGATTCACAAAGACTCCATGAAAAAAACAGCAAGAGGAGGAGTTACCCTGCCCGGAGGAAGCCCGGGGCCAGGCCCAGATGTAGGGCTCGTCGGCAGGCGCCTGGTGGCCGGGCTTGTCACGGAGCCCGAAGAAGCGACGTGACACCCCCCTATACATCCCTTGGGCCCACCACCCATTGGAGAAACCGCAGGAGTCGGGTGCGCTGCCATATGGGTGGCAGTGAAGGCCGTGGGTCTCGACGGATCAGACCCGGGCGGCAAAGGATAGCTCTAGGGATGTGGAACGTCACCTCACTGGGGGGGAAGGAGCCGGAACTGGTGAGGGAGGTGGAGCGTTACCAGTTGGATCTGGTGGGGCTTACTTCGACGCACAGTTTTGGCTCTGGATCAGTTCTCCTGGATAGAGGATGGACTCTATTCTTCTCTGGAGTTTCCCGGGGTGTGAGGTGACAGGAGCACACACGTGCCACTATGCCCAACAACACTTACCATTTTGGCCACTGGGGGCACTGTTTAGCATTTCGGTCAACACAGAACAATTTTACCTAAAGAAAAATCAACCTACTGTTTCCAATTTCACTTTGAGATCAGTCTGCACACAAAGGCTTGCCGTTAGGAGACAAAATTGGCATTGCTCCAGAATAACCTTACTAAAAATACAAGAATGAAACACTTATGTATATTGGATAAAAGAGAACTGGCACCTTCTCTTATGACACTGATTAATCAAGCTTGAAATATACACTACTTTGATCCTGGTGGTCAGAATCATTTCAGTTTAAACAGTTTGAGAAATTGATGCTAACTTACATGAACAAGACAACTGAGCACTAATCCTCTTGGACCCACTGTGACACTCGTGTGCTGCAGAGACTAAACATGCAAAATCGTGACTCAGACAGCACTGGGAGCCTGTTATTGATCCCCATCCTGCATATTTCTCCCTCTTGAGTGGCTCTGACCCAGCACAAAGAGGAGTATTGATGATGTACTGATTCACATTCTAATATTTACTTTACCCATAAGGCCTTTCACCTCTCATGAATCAATGGCACAAACAGCAAGGCTTCTTTTCTGGGTCACTGGCTGCCATTCCCAATTTAGTCTGAGAGCAGCACTGAGGTTTATATTGTGACTGTTAGACTTGATCACACGAGAATTTGTAGTAAAAGAACTGATCTCAGCTCAGTATAAAAGATGCAATGTGGAGTTGCATGAAGAGATAGAATTGATTTTTGCCTGTATTTATAGAACAGAGTTGCAGGGAGAAAATGCTGATTAGGGTGATTCTAGAAAAGGTTCAAACAGAGAGTAAAGAAATTCTGAGAGTGATCAGTAGGGTTGGGAATTGAGAGCTGTTAATGGAACTGAATGTCATTAAAACATTCAATTCCATTTTTTGAATGAATACATAATAATAAAAAATAATAATAATACAAGAACCTAAGGTGGCCCAGGGGTGCACAACACAACAAAATTAGACCACAACACAACTATATTAAGCCACATGGCAAAATTAAGCCTTTTCTAATAATTTGACAATTCTGCCTCTTACACTGCTATGCAGAGGCGGCACTGTGCCAGTACTGAATCTACAATGCCACAGCAAAAGAAATGATTTAACTGAGGTTTGCATTTGCAGTCTGATTTAAATTTGATGAGCGATAAGACTGAGAACTTGGAAAAAATACAAAGACAATAAATGTAGACCACATGTTTTTCTGCTGCACTGTCCTTGCTCTGCTGCATACTACAACAAATACAGTGTGGCCACCAGAGTAGCGAACGAATGACTCTTACATGCCGGTTCTCATAATCATATTGTCAGAAAGACTCTTGAGTTATCAGATTATATGTTCTAAAGGTTTAAATCATTAACATGATTTAAAAAATCATAAATCATCAACTTAAATCAGTGTAACATACTGAATAGTTTTGCCGACAAGATTTATTTCAAGAGACACATTCGAAAATAGTGTAATAAATTGTATTTTATTTGTATTTATAAAAAATAAAAAAATAAAATAAAAAAAACATGTATAGTATATAGTTAGGGACAATTATTGGGGATGGTATGCTTCCTTAAAAATCACCAAAAGCATCATTAATATAATCGCTAAAGAACCTGAATCGTTAAATTCCTCCAATTAATATCACTAGTGATCAGACTACCTGTCTTTACTAAATAGGCTGAAAATGTACATCCCTTAACCTGTTAACTCATGCAGGTAATATAAAAATGAAAAATGTCTCTCTCTTTCTTGCACTCTCCTTTTCTTTCTCTCTCTGTACATAATGAAAATAGTACAGTAAATAGTGCTTTAAAGAAAGAGGCCCTGCCTGGGGACTGAGAGGGATTTAATTGACCAAATGGGACTCACGAGTTGAACTCTGACCCCTCTCCCAGCAACCCTTGGGAGTGCCTTAAAAAGATGCAATGTATAGAAGGGTGAGCCAGCCACAAATAGGTAGTGCAAAAAGAAAGATCCATGCCATGATGAAAATAAAAACACACTTACATGCTGTAATATCTGCATTAAAGGCACCTCTGGACACCCCTGTTCATTTGTTCACAAAAGATTGTTGTTTTTCATATATACCGTATAGCCTATATATTTATATGCAAGTTTTAAGTACTTGTAAAAAGTTGTATACTGATGATGTTTTTTACAATGCTATAAATCATTTTCATTGATCAAGTAACTTCATGCAAATTAAAGTAAACAGAACAAAACAAAAAAGAACTAAATCAATATTTGGTGTGACCACCCTTTGCCTTTAAAACACAGTTTTTCAAGGTTTTTGGCAGATAGGTTGTTTCAAGCTTCTTGGAGAACTTGCCACAGTTCTTCTACTTAGGCTGTATCAATGGCAGTGTGTCTCCTTGTTCTACTTCTGTTTTATTCATTTTGCAAAAGGAATATTTGTAAATCTGAAATTGAATAAAAATAAATTAAAATAACACACTAAGAAAAAACTAAATGTTTTTGTGACACATCTAATGTGCCTAACACTTTTGCACAGTGGTTTTATATATAGCCCACTCAGCAGTCTGTCACTTCATTAGACTCCCCACCATGACACTTCTTTCCTCTGTTGCCAGTATTCTCAGCCCCTTTGGCTCATGCATATGAAGAAGCTTGTTTTAAAAGAACAACAGCCTTAAGATCTGTTGTAGGGTTAAAATGTAGACTGACACATGAGTGAAAAACAATGCAGGCCACTCGGTGTCCAGGGTAGCACTATTGAATGTGAAGAAGTAGTGGACAGAGTGTGTGTGTGTGTGTGTGTGTGTGTGTGGCTGTGCGTGTGTGTGCACATATGATGGGGAAAACCTCATTTAAAAAAGATGGATATCTTTTTAAAGTGGCATGCATCTTTATCTAACTTCAAAACATCTTAGCATTATTCATGTCTAAAGTACATTTCAAAGTAAGACCTTCGCCAGGCAAATAATGAAGTTTTACACAGTCGCATATTTTAAAGGTCATTATTGCGAATATCATTTTTATTCACTATTCATTATTTATTATTTCACGTTGCCTTAAGGATATTTTTCAACTGGCTACTAGTTTCCCTTTATTCCCCCATACTGCACGTTTTTACACATTTTAATATGTGTATTGCAGTCTCAAGCCCTCTGTTTTTGCTGAATTCGTTGTTGTTTTTGTTGTTGTCTTGCTGCTATCTGTACAGTGTCTACATGTGCATCAAGACAAATTCCTCGTACATTTTGGCAAATAAATGTCGAAAGACTTTAAACATCCTAACAAGCACAATAGCACTCTCCCAAACTTTCACTGTACCTCGCTGTTGCTCCGAAAGACACGCCTAAAGACAGAACTCTTTCATAAGCACTTGACTTAAAACGCCTAAACCATAACCGCACTTACTTAAACCATTAACAAAAGAATCTCTGCTATTTCACCGTTGTTGCACCATGTCACATATACTTCTCTGTTCAAGCTCTTAACTTTTACTGAGCAATTTCTGATCTTTATATTGCAAGAAAATGAATCCCTTATGCTGCAGCATTCCTCATTCGCACGTCCCTTTGGATAAAAGCATCTGCTAAATGAATAATTGTAAATTTAAGCTTTCCCACGTGTCCAATTTTGTGGCTCATTAACTATGAAAAGGATAGTTCACTCAAAAAGGAAAATTCTGTCATCACCCATATTACTTTTTTCTTCTGTTGAACACAAAAGGAGATTTTGGGCAGAATGTTAGCCTCAGTCACCATTCACTTTCAGTGTATGGAAAAAAAGATGCTAAGCAAGTGAATAGTTAATGAGGCTAACATTATACCTTACATCTCCTTTTGTGTTCAACAGAATATAGAAAGTCATACTGGACAAGATTTTCATTTTCATGGGGTAACCAAGACCTTTTAACTTTATAATGTGCACTAATCCATGTAGTTGAACAGCAGTTGACACAAATCTGGCCCATGCTCCTCTGTTAACACAAATCAGTAGGACTTTCAAGAAGACATGAAGCCGTGCAACCTGACTCTCACCCAGAACACTGCTCTGCACAGTATCAACCATTTCTGAGGGATTAGAGTGATGTCATTGGCAAGGTCTCAACCCTACTCACTGTCATCTTGGTTCAGGTCACAGTTAAGTCCGAACAGTGCCTCTTTTGCATGCGCTATAATTCAGACTGTGACTTTGATGATAATAGCACCAATAATGGTTTGACAGTGACGGATGGTTGCAAGCAATTTGGAGGCCTGTGAAGTGACCCCCCGACCCAATCAGAGCACTTCCAGGTTAAATGTGACCCCAGGCAGCCGGCAAAAGGACCCTCTGCAGAAGTGTTGTATGAGAAAAGAAAGAAACAGCGAGAGAAAGGTGAGGCACTGAAGTGAGGAATACTCCTCAGGATAATAAGTTATTGCTGCTATACAGCATTTCTTTAGCATTTGGGTGCTTCTGGAAGATGCCAAGAGTACGGAGTCTGTCCGCTAACCACAAAGGCGACCACATTCGAATCCCCGGAGCTGCACTCAAAATTCTGCCACGTTGCCAAAACCTTTCTTTTTCAAAAACAAAAGTCTTTGGCTGCAAACACAGTTCTCTTAATCAGTCCAAACACCTCCCCAGGCAGCAGTGGGAATGCTTGGCCAGGCCATGTGTTAAACATTAAACGCAATCAGTGACGGCATTTTTGAGTGCTGGAGAGATTGAGAGGAAGGGAGATCCAGGTTGATAAATAGCAGAGCCATTCAAATGCCTGTCTGTTCACGGGGAGTCTGGGTAATCAAACCGAGGCCTGTTTGCTTTATTTATGCTGCACGTCAAAACGAGAGATTTATCGTTATTGCGCGGTGGCTCTTGATTAGCAAGGAGAATGTGGGAAGCTAACCTGGAAAACCTCCGCTGGCACTTAACATCTTCTTATTGGGATGAGCACAAACGAACAATGCCTTGCCAGTGAGATGCATGTCGGAGAAGGATAAGTGACAGGGATTAAGTGTTCTCTGTTGTGAAAGCAATTCTGGCTGCAGAATTTTCTCATGATTACTGTATGAAATGCTCTCCAGCTCTGTTCAAAAACAACTAACATCTGATTACCATCCGTCCATTAGTGGTATCATCTGCAGATGGGAACTGACACCAAAGACAACACAAGCTATGGCAATGATTTAGCGAGACCACCTCAGCAAATGGCTTGGTTATGCAGTGCCATCATTTCAATTTCCTTTGTAAACAACTGTTTCAATATAAGCCTGAATAAGCCAAATAAACACTTTTGAGGTACCCTTCTGACATACTTGTGGTTTCTTGAGACATTTGATCTTTTATCTTTCCTAGCCAGAAATCAGCATCATGTTAACAATTAGCTCAAGGCTCTCCTCTTTGGGGAGCAACCCATTCCTTGCACAGTTCCTGTCTCCCTTAATCATGCCACTGGTCCAGTGACTTGAAAGGTGCCAAGTAACATGCAATCTGTCAGATCCTGAAAAATCCAGAAAAATGAATTAAGTCCAAAAGGTAAAGTTGGGAGAGAGAGAGAGAGAGAGAGAGAGAGAGAGAGAGAGAGAGAGAGAGGGAGAGAGAGAGAGAGAAAAGAGTGAGCGGTCCAAATACTGAGCCCTGGGACACCCCGAAAGTCATAACTCAGAGCTTAGGTACGGCGGCCCGCCTGAGGAGTTACCATCTGCCAATTGATTTAGAGTCATCTGAAGTCTAGGCAGCCTCTTTCGATTATGTGCCTTATTAAGTGATTCTCTGAGCATGACAGCTTTAGGATATTAGGTGGTACTTTCTGTGGCCATTTCTAACCACTTGAATTGCTGGCTTTGACAAGTCTGAAGGGCATTGCTTCTCATTCTTGGGACTGATGATGTGACTCCTTTCCTATTAATCAAGCCTTTTGGAATAAAATAAAACCTCTTCCTGTTTCAGGCTTTCATGGAATCACTTTTCTTTTTTTTTTTTTGTCCATGTTTAGGTTGCAAACCTCCAGACATCAATGTTGAAATTAAACTGGAACACAAATATTTTAATACCAAAACATGCTGTAACACCAAGTGAGCATGTTTCCTTTAGCAGGACATTCCAGCAGGAGAGTGTTGATTTTCTTTCACCTTTGCTTGATGGAAAGGTTACGCAAACATGTATAAAAGAAAGATTTTTGTTTGATGTGTGTATTTTTGAGAGTCCATGTGGACATTACGTGAGTGCAAAGAAGCCATATTTTTGAGTTAAATATGGTCATAGACATCCTTTAGCCAAGTGCAACAAGTACAGGGGACTTTTAACCAAACTAGGATTATTTGATCAGAACTCACATATGCAGAGTTCCCAGAACTCAACAGGAGAAATCTCTTCATCCTCCATGTTGGACATTCCTGGAGGTACGAGAGATACTGTTTACCATGACTCCAGGCTCTTCGTGCTTCAATGCAAATAGACAAAGAGTTACCAGAAGAGATTAAATTAATCTTACACACAACATTGTCAGCAATGGTAATTACTCCAATGTTAGTGCTCCACAACAAGATTCAGGGGTATATTTTAGAAAATCTACCAAATATCACTCTTGTTTTGTTTCTACTGAATGAATAGATCAAGCATTTACAAAACATATGACCTAGCAAAAATTATTGTAATCACACACAGCATTCAAAGAGTGTCATGAAGATGGTCCTGCCAGTATTTTCATGTACAACACCAAAAATGAAACTATTATAACCATTGTGTTAAAGCATTATACTGGGTTCAATACAAGATAGATTTGAGCTCAATTCACAGTATTTGTGGCATAATATTGATTGCCACAAAAGTAACTCATCCCTCCATTTCTTTAAAAAAAAGCAAATATCTGGGTTACAGTGAGACACATACAATGGAAGTGAATGGAGGCCAATCCGTAAAGGTTAAAATACTCAAGATGTAAACAATAAGCTTGTTAACATGATTTTAGTGTGATAAAATTGCTTGCTAATATTTCCTGTGTAAATTTATGTCCAATTTTACAACTTCGTTGCCATGGCGAATGCTGTAAACCCTGAAATCCTGGTAAACAATCATTTTAACAACTTTACAACTCTTATAATACTCAAGTTTTAACACAAGAATTAATGTGAGTACTTTCATAAAAATTGTATGCTTCACAATTGATGCCTTTAAACCCTCAAAAATTAACTTCCAGTTCCTTTGATTTTTGCGTTTTGTTTTTAATAAAAGGAGGGGCACGTCTAATGGCTCGTCTATTTGTTTTTTGTCTTTTTTTTTGAGTAATCAACATTATGCCTCAAATCCTGTAGATTGACCTTAACTTGTACTAAACCTGGAATATTATTTTAAAACTATGATCGTTCCACAAAGAAAACATTCAATATATGCTGTGCTGAAAACAATTTTCCCAGGGTGAGGGCTTTGAAACTTAACTGCTGAATCTTTGTGCTGAGGAAGTTTGACATCACATTCTTTGCAATGTATGTTTTGCATAAGTTATGCTAGGCTTGTGTGTGTGTGTGTGTGTGTGTGTGTGTGTGTGTGTGTGTGTGTGTGTGACAGAGATTGCATTCATATGTATGACCTTCATCTTCAGAGCCACCGTCAAAGATCACAGTCAGTGTTGACAGAGATATTTCTCCCATGCATTGCAGTGGTGAGGGCTGCTGTCTAAATGCTTACTCACCAGGCGCCGACTGTGCAGGCCGCCAACAGAGCCAGCCAGTGGCCCTGAATGCCCTTTTGCTGACTAGACTCTAGCAGCCAATAAATGGAGCTGTCACTCCTGTCAATCTTGCTTTCTCTGACACAATCACCCTATCACGCCCACACATGCGATTCTGCCCGCCTCAATTACAGCCCTATAAGGACAGCTCTCTGTGACAGCCCTGCCTCTTGTCCAATGGAACGCAAAGACAGCCAATCACTTCATTTTCCGCCCAGGGTTGAGAAACAGAAATAGAGACCCTGTATAGCTTCACGAATCAATCTCTTGCTCTTTAATTCATGCAACAGATTATGAAATTGTGTTTTTGAAGAAATGCTATCAATAAATGTTTCCCCATGTGACATGAGCATGTGATGGAAGGGAATATCATCTCTAAAATATAAAACTTTAGTAAATGCTATCACATGACGTTACAGCATAAAAACAAATATTAAGAAAGTGTTAAGCACATGTGGTTGCATGGATAATCTGAAACATGCGTTAACACTTCTGTCCTGCACACAGTGGAGTACCAAAGTCTGAGATCACATTGAAAATCTCTATTAAAACTGTAAATAAACAATTTAGTTGTAGGATTTTTTTAACAAATAAGCATTATGCTGTAAAATGAATTTAAGCATTTAAGTATAAAGTATATGTCTGTAGTCAAATAAGGGAATTTGTTAAAAGGACATATTCCCTTGCTTCCATTAAAGCAAACAACATTTAATATTGTACTGGGATTACCTGCAACATAACGTTTTGCAACAACTTTTAATGTCCATGCCAGCTCAATTGCTTGATATCTTTAATGTAAAAGGGGGACATACTAATTATTATTTTAAAAATCCTGATATTCATGTCAATATTTCAATCCAGCTTTACACATATGTTGATAATAAATAAATAAATAAAAAATGAAATGGACAAATGTAGAATTTTCTTTACCTGGCTCACTGTGTGTCCCATAGTCACTATATGATGTGCTTTATTAAGATATTTTGAGAAAGGCCTTTTTGGACCCTACTTGGCCCAACTGCATTTTGATGCTCTATCGCCCTCTGTTGGCTGAAAGATGGATACACAGATACACATACATAAAACAGACATTGATTATGTACAGTACATGTTTCTTCAATCTACATCATCGGTCTGTCTTGGTCTGTCATTCAAAATCCGATGTAAAAAACAGCACAATCACTATTTGAAAAAAGTGATTTTTGATCAAATCTAGACAGACCCCATTTCCCAGCAGCATCACTCCAACACCTTATCCTTGAGTAATCGTGCTAAATTGATCATTTGGTACTAGAAAATCACATGCCATTATATCAAACACAGAAAGATATTTGTTTTTTTAAATGAAGCTGAACATTGTCTTTGTGTTTGTTTTTGAGTTGCCACAGTATGCGATAGACTGGCATGTATTAAGGTCAATATTAGGTCAAAACTGGCAAAAAAAAAAAAAAAAAAAAAAAACAGCATTCTCTAGGAACTCGTCAGTCAATCATTGTTTTGAGGAATTAAGGACATACAATGCTTGAAATTGCCAAAAAACTGAAGATTTCATATAAAGGTGTACACTACAGTCTTCAAAGACAAAGGACAACTGACTCTAACAAGGACAGAAAGAGATGTGGAAGACCAGATGTACAACTAAACAAGAGGATAAGTACATCAGAGTCTCTAGTTTGAGAAATAGACACCTCACAAGTCCTCAGCTGACGGCTTCATTGAATTCTACCCGCTCAACACCAGTTTCATGTACAACAGTAAAGAGGAGATTCAGGTGTGCAGGACTTATGGGAAGAATTGCAAAGAAAAAGCCACTTTTGAAACAGAAAA
>JAVLUX010000024.1:32035000-32040000 GCA_032164185.1 Moxostoma hubbsi | reverse complement strand
GAAACACCAAAAATCAAAAAAATAGTCAAGAATGCACATAGTGTACATGATAATATTTAAAGTGCGTAATATTTATGATGAGGTGCAAAGCAATAGTGCAAAAGTGATGTCTTAATATTCTTGATTTGTCTCAACAGTTCAATTCTTTTCAGCTGGCGGAGTAGTTGAAGGAAAACTGTTGCAACTACTTAGTTGAGAAGTAGGAGAATATCTACAGGTGTATTACAGATTAGAATGGATTCAGGATGCATATATAACTGGCCCTATATTTAGGCCAGCCTATCTTAATTTTTACCCACTTATATTTGAATAGAGATGATGTCAGATTGTTAATTACCATGACCACGAAGTCATGGAGAAATCTTCCAATTCTTCTGTCTGCCCACTTGTCTGGTCAAGGGTTATTTTTCCTTACACACATAAGGTGACATCCTGAGAGTAGTAAACGCAAAGCGCTGACCGTGGTGCTGAAACCACACTTGACCGACAGCTGTCAGTAACACTGTGCGCTGTCCGTGGTGCTGAATCCACCTTTCTGCTATTGCAGCTAACAAACACCAGTTTCAGACCAGCACTGCTGAACAAAACCAGATCAGAATAAACCAAATCATAAAAGAAAGCAAAAAGTCATATTTGGGCCATTGGGAAAATGAAAGTAAAAACCAAAGCAAATTACAATGTTATCGGGCCCTAAACAGAATATATAATCTGGCAGAATATCTGCACACTGTAAGAGATCCAAAACAGAGACGGATCCTCACCAAATACAGACTCAGTGATCACAGTCTGGCCATAGAAAAAGGCCGACACAGACAAACATGAACGAGTCTGTGCTCACTGTGACACGGGTGAGGTCGAGACAGAGACACACTTTCTCCTTCACTGTGAGAAATGTACAGTTGAGAGAGAAATACCTCCACAAACTCTCAAACCTCATGACACAGTTTCCCAGTTCAGCAGAAACAGATCAGATGCTGGTGTTACTGGGGGAGATCAGATCAGATGCTGGTGTTACAGGGGGAGATCAGATCAGATGCTGGTGTTACTGGGGGAGATCAGATCAGATGCTGGTGTTACAGGGGGAGATCAGATCAGATGCTGGTGTTACTGGGGGAGATCAGATCAGATGCTGGTGTTACAGGGGGAGATCAGATCAGATGCTGGTGTTACTGGGGGAGATCAGATCAGATGCTGGTGTTACTGGGGGAGATCAGATCAGATGCTGGTGTTACAGGGGGAGATCAGATCAGATGCTGGTGTTACTGGGGGAGATCAGATCAGATGCTGGTGTTACTGGGGGAGATCAGATCAGATGCTGGTGTTACTGGGGGAGATCAGATCAGATGCTGGTGTTACAGGGGGAGATCAGATCAGATGCTGGTGTTACAGGGGGAGATCAGATCAGATGCTGGTGTTACTGGGGGAGATCAGATCAGATGCTGGTGTTACTGGGGGAGATCAGATCAGATGCTGGTGTTACAGGGGGAGATCAGATCAGATGCTGGTGTTACTGGGGGAGATCAGATCAGATGCTGGTGTTACTGGGGGAGATCAGATCAGATCAGATGCTGGTGTTACTGGGGGAGATCAGATCAGATCAGATGCTGGTGTTACTGGGGGAGATCAGATCAGATGCTGGTGTTACTGGGGGAGATCAGATCAGATGCTGGTGTTACTGGGGAGATCAGATCAGATGCTGGTGTTACTGGGGGAGATCAGATCAGATGCTGGTGTTACTGGGGGAGATCAGATCAGATGCTGGTGTTACTGGGGGAGAGCAGATCAGATGCTGGTGTTACTGGGGGAGATCAGATCAGATGCTGGTGTTACTGGGGAGATCAGATCAGATGCTGGTGTTACTGGGAGAGATCAGATCAGATGCTGGTGTTACTGGGGGAGATCAGATCAGATGCTGGTGTTACTGGGGGAGATCAGATCAGATGCTGGTGTTACTGGGGGAGAGCAGATCAGATGCTTGTGTTACTGGGGGAGATCAGATCAGATGCTGGTGTTACTGGGGGAGAGCAGATCAGATGCTGGTGTTACTGGGGGAGATCAGATCAGATGCTGGTGTTACTGGGGGAGATCAGATCAGATGCTGGTGTTACTGGGGGAGGACCATCATGCATCAGTTGCAGCAAAATTCATTTTTGAGATGCACACCCTCAGAGATCACAGCCTTAATGTACTTCAGTCACAGTACTTTTATTCTCATGTTCATAATGTCCTGTTAAATGCTTATTTTATTTAATATTGCATAGTGTTTATTGTTATTATAGTTTTTATTTTATTCATTACCTGGCACCTTATTTTAATTCTATCTTTATTGTTATTTGTTACCATTTTATTATTATTATTATTATTATTATTATTATTATTATTATTATTATTTGTCCAGTCATTATCTGTTTTGTGTACTAATGCTTTGGCAATATTGAATGTAAACACAATCATGCCAATAAAGTACTTTAAAATTGAAAATTGAAATTGAATATTGTAATGGAGCTGCACGTGCCACCTCCATGCTTGAATGGTGAATTTGATGTAGAAGCCATTAGACCATACATAGAATTACATTGTGTTACTGTCGACGACTGTTCTCAGTACTGGGGAAACAAGGTCAGTGTTCTCACGGCAAAAAGCGAGAAATGTGTGGACAAATCTCACGAAGGCGATGTCCTTGAGGAAAAGAGCGTGCAGTTGTGTCGTCGTGACGACGTCACAGTGGTGCGCGTGTCTGTATCCCATTAAAGCATTTTCTTTCATATGGCGCTTCTTCACTTTGAAGCGCTTCGTGAGAGCAGCTGCGAGCTATCTGAAATCTATTAACACCCGCAACTCACTTAAAAACACATTTCCTCAGGATGTGAAGATGCAGTGACACTTGTGTCGCTCGTTCGCTGTATGACCCCTCTGTAATTGCATGCAGGAAAAAGACGTCATAACTGATGGATTACTTCTCAGGGTAAAAATAGGCCCTTGAAGTTTATGAAAGAATATATGCTGTAAAATTGCATTTGTCTCTGCTGATATGCAAAACGAGCCCATTCGTGCTTCAAGAGCCGGGCTTAGGCAACTGTACTGTGCAGATTTCCAGTTGTCCACCAGATGGCGCTAATGACAAGCTGCGCCATCACTGATGTGTTTTATTGAACAAGTTACTGTGTTAACAGGGATGAAAGCAAACATCTTTGAGATACTTAAAAACGTTCTTTTAAAAAGAGCAAAGGCCGTTAAAAAATATTGCGACTGCAGTATTTTCCTCATTCATCATATGGGACACTGAATGCATCATTGCCGTCCACCTGATTCTATGCACTCTTGTTACCTAAATAACAGCACCACAGTATTGTATATGTTGCACTTATGTAAAGCTATACAGTACGAATGTATACATGTTGGCAACAACGTCTTGTTTCACTATCAATCATACTGTCAAAACAAAAAAACATATTTGCTTTGTGTACTCTCTGTTAATGCTGTTGACAAGGACTTGCAAGCAATGATTTCAGAGCTGGTTTCATCAACTATACTGTGAAAAATTAGTTTGGTTGGTGTAACTTGGTCTATTCAGATTGATTTGTATTGTCAAATAAAAAAAAAATATTTTTCAAATTAAATCATACATAATAGTTCAAATAAATTAACCTCGATGAGTATTTCGAACTTTTTCTTGCTTTCATGAAACTTACACCTTCTAAGCTAAATTGTTTAATGTTTTGAGTTTAATGAGGATGTCTCTTTAAATTTACAGGAACTTAAATTTAACTGAAACTGTGAAGGGGATTTTTATTTCCCAGCATGCTTTATATGGCACACCACATGAGAGGAAATGTTAAAATCAAGTGTTAATATAGTGTGTCTTTGTGCAAGATGAATTTAAAGGGAGATACTTGTTAGTGTTTAATGTTTTGTTGTGTTGTTTAGAAGAGTTTCTGCCATGTAAAAGTTTTTGAGGGTTACCATTATGGTGAATAGTGGAGCTTGAGATTACATTGTTCTACAGTATACCTGTGGAGCATTTGCTGTGATTATCGAAACATGGTTGATCTAATTAGTATGCATGTAGCATGCTTATATTCACTGTTGTAGCTTGTTATAGCTAGCTCTAGCTAGGTTTTCTTTACTTGGCATATTTAAGTTGAGCCTATATGGTATTTTTAGGTTCAGCCAAAGAGATTAATTTAAGTTCCATTAAAATGCATGAGTTAGCTCACTCAGTAATCAAGTTCAGACAAAAATCAACACGCATAGTACAAATCCAGTTCTGCTTACATAAACTTGTAGTTTAATAACTTTTTATTCAATTTTTTTTTTAGTTCTGCTAACTTATTCGGGTTTACATTGTACTTTAGATGTTACAAAGCACAATTTTTAGGTTAGTATTTGTTTCCGTGCGCTGCCCTGCAGGGTGTACATCTGATATGCATCATCTAAAACTTTCTTTTTGAAAGGTTGACCTCATGTATGGCCTCCAATTCATTATTCATTTCATGGAATATTTGCATTTTTTCATGGAATACATGCGTTACACTGCAAGATAAATAAATATATTACATTAAAATAGAAGTTCATTAAAAATGGAAACATAGTCACAGCATCAAAAAATGTTGCTCCAAAAGTTTTTGTTAAAGAAAAATTCCTGATCGTTATTTGTCAACTTCTGATGTATTTCATCCACGCGCACACAATATATTTGAATTGCGTAACCTTTAACAAAATAGGCTAATAATAAAAAAAAATGACATAAGTTTTATTCGTTCAATTCGTTCAAAAAAACAAAAACAAAAATATTTGATTTGATGGAATTTTGTTATGAAATTGAAATCGTAAATAATATATATATATATATATTTATTTTTTTTTTATTTTTTTTTAAATAAAATAAAAAATAAAATAATTATTGTACCTAGTCTATGATAGGCTACACCATTAACTTCTGCTCACCTTGAGGATCTAAATATATATATATATATATATTTTTTTTTTTTATTATTATT